>OVBX01003022.1:0-17171 GCA_900406325.1 Erucastrum elatum | reverse complement strand
AAATCTTCTGATTTCTTTTTAAACACACTTGCTCTTCTAACTTTGTTCAGCTCCTTTTTCATTGGGAAATTGGGCTGTATTATTCCTGGGCATACGGTTTATTCGGGTTATACGGTTCGGTTATTCGGTTATTGGTTTGTTTGGGTTTGATAAAAGTTCACCAAACTAAAATCAAAATAAATTTTGGTTTGGTTTATTTCATATATCGGCTTATTCGGTTCGGTTAACCCCTGATAAAACTATTCCAAACTGAACTGATTTTTCCTCTTTACTGGTTTATTCGGTTCAATTATGGCCTCTAAGCAAATAGTTTAACCAAAAACTTGTCAGGAAAATTTATTTAACATTGAGAAGATTAATCAAAGAAGAAAAGATTAAAGAACTCTTGGTTTTGTGTAGATAAAAAATGTTCGCGGGTATTTACGACCCTATGCAACTTTGTCGCAAAAGACAAAACGATCCTTTCTCCAGCTGCCGAATAACGGAAGTGCCACTCCCCTCTGACACGTGAGATTTTCGTTGAGTTTCCCGGTTCCCAATAAACAGAGATCATTAACTTCGTCGTGTTACCTATATTGGGCGGTAAACGACCTTCTAGTTAATTCTTTTACTGTGAAAGACTGAGAAGACTGTTCGACTTTCGACATAGATCCACCTGTATTCCCTAGTCTTTCCCAGCCGTTGGAGAATCTTCGCCGCCGATAATTAAACCCCATACTCCGCCTGCAGTGATGACGAAGTCCAAGCAAAGTGAGACAATCGTTCGTCGTCGGACCAGATCGACTGGCGAGAAGCTCCTAGAGTGCCCTCCTGCGAAACAGCCGCGCTATCCGGGTATGTGTTTCGTCCACCTCCGTTCATGTGGATTCCGTCTTTGCATGTCATCGCATAGATCCTTTAGTTATGGTTTTATGTCCTAGCTGTGAAAAGCTATTGTCTGTTGATTACTCGACACCGTTTTCTGTGTAAAGCCAATTTATTTTCGTTTTCGATTTTTGTCGATTTGTAGTTTCTGAATCTGAGGACGGTCCCGGTGGTGGTGATTACTCAGAGGGACAATTCTCTGATGGGGTGCCCTACTCTGTGTTGCCCCGGAGACTGTTCGCCTATGGTGTGTACCCGACAAAGTTGCGAGTAAACATCTACTCAAAAGCAAACGTCATCGGTTCTGTTGCTGCTTCTCTAAGGGGGACAGATGAGATGGACACTTTGCTGGCTTCCCAGTTTTTGGGGCCGTTTGAGCTTTCCGTTGTACGTTGCCAGAACTCTACGAAGCTCATCGGCTGCCTCCTCAGCTGACGGCTAGTAACGGCTCGCAGACACGAGTTCTGGTTCACTTTCGGGCCCCATCCCCTCTGTTTCTCGCTGGATGAATTTCGAGACGTTACAGGTTTGAACTTCAGAGCTTTCGATGTTCAGGATTCGGAAGCATCTGAATTTGTTCCTCCGACGATGTGGAACAAGCTCTTTGGTACGGCTGTCGGTAAAATAACAGTCGTGAGTGTGCTGCGCATGTTGGGAAATCGTTATCTAGCTGTGGAGAAACGGTTCCCTTTGGCTCTGATCGCCTTGGTTGATGGTGTTCTCTGCTCCAGTAACAAAGATCTTAAACTAACCCCCAGGTACGTTAAGATGCTGTCAGACTTTGAGAGCTTTTTGGCGTATCCATGGGGTCAAGAGTCATATTTGGTACCGAGCAAGATGAGACCCCTCTGGGAGTCATGCGTCACCGGCTATCACAGCAGACAACAGTTTGCTATGGGTTTTCACTTGCTCTGCAGTTGTTCGTATTTGATGTTGTACCTCTGCTATTGGAGAAAATTCCCAGTGCAGCCAACACCGCCACTTTTCTTGATTCTCCCACAGCTTGCTCTTCGCCGTCGACTATTCTCACAGTCAACGAAATAATCACTGTCGAAGAAGACCCAAACATAAGTTTTTTCCCTTTGTTTGAAATACAGCGGATGCAAAAATCCAATGAAATTAAACGGTAACGGCTTTTGGTATTTACGTGTCTTCCATTGCTTTTTGCCTGTCTACAGCTCTCTATTCACTTCACCGTGATTCCTGATGCGGAACAGCTGCTGTTGGTGGACCAGACTGAAGATAGGCAAGTTACTTTTTTGGTGCAGAAATTGCTTTGTGGGGAAACATTCAAACCTGAGGATTTTCCAGGTGGTGACCAGTCGTTTTCTCCCAAGTTAAAGGTTTCAGACGCTGCGCAGGAGGAGGAAGCTTGTCCCACTACCGTTCACCAGAGAAATTTGCGACCGCGTAATGCAGTGCCCATTGAAGTTGAAGAGATTTCTTATTCTGGAAACAGCGGAGAAGTGAATCGTCAATGCTCAAAGAGGTGTACGCATGAAAATATAAAACCTTGGATATCTCAGCGGTTTGAGGGGTTGGAGAACATGTTTGAAGAGTTGCGGACACTGATTTGCAGGAGTTTGGGTGTGCCTGAGGGGAGCAAACATAACGCTAGGAAGAGGAAAGCGATCGATGATCCGCAGCTCCGATGCACTCCGTCTCCTGATAGTTTTGGGAGTGAAACCGAGGGGCGAAACAGGAAGGAGAAAAAAAAGAAAACGGTTGGCACTCGGCCTGTTGTAAAAAAAAATATTGTCTTGGCATCGATCTGGAGGTGGAAACGAGGTGACAAAGGTTGTAAGCCAAAGTTATTTTTTCACATAATAAACATATTTGTGGTCATTTCCTGTCCTAACATCTTTGCCGTTTTCCAATAAGTGAGAAGAAACAACCCACCCTCATCAGAGAGAGAGATAGTGGTCACCAGAATGATGATTATCAAGCAAAAAAAAGCGAGTCTAACAATGCTCGTTTTCCACCATCCAGCTAAAAAAAAGGCGATCATGTAATAAGATAAATAGTTTTATTGTTGTCTTATTGCTTAGACTTCTAACTCAACGCTGGGGGGATGTCAGCAGCAAGAAACACAATTGAATGTCCTCCTCCTGTTTGGAGATGTATTAGATGTTGAGTCTGGGTCCTATGTGTTATCAGCAGTGGTTCGTTTGCATCTTAATTAGTTGTGTAGTGTTTGGATAAGTAGTGGTAATAACAATAGTTGTAAATATTTGTGGATTTCTTCTACCTTCCAGCATGCGGTAACTTCCCCAGGGGCATGGCAGAAAAGAAACCCAACCTACCGGTAAAAGCAAGGCTTCCCAGTCGCATGGAAGAAAACAAACTCGAACTGTTACAGTTTGGTTGGTAGTGTGCGTTCCTTTCATTCTTCATGGGTTGGAAACCCCTCCTCGAAATCAAAGGTTGCATCCACTAGAATTGAAACGTGTCCGCTCCTGATTATGTCATAGACAATAGTTATATATGTCACATTAATTTTGGTCTGTTATTGTTGTACATTACCTGAAGTGCGTTATTAACGTGATGCAGGAAAGAAGTGATCCAAAAGGTGGGGAGGGCCTTGTAAAATGGGGAGGTGCTCCACCGGTGGGCTATGAGTCCGGTCAAACATCAAATTTGGAGGTTCAGAATTATGGAGAGAGGCTTGAAAAAGTCTCTGTTCCAATGATGTTTGTTGAGGCACTTATGAAGGAAATCAACTCTGAATTCCCGAGAGACTTGAGGCACCTATTGGACAATTCTCAGAGGGCGTAATTAACTGGTTTGAAATATCAGGAAACAAGTGCACCGAAAGGTGGGGAGGGTGCACAGCCAAAAAAAAACAAGCTAGGATTAACTTTGCGCAGGTGATGTGCATTTTATTATTGGTGTACACATCCACATTTTATTTTTTGTGTACACTTGTTGACATAGGTTACTGACTCCATCTTGAAAACAGGTGTCGACAACGCTGGTGAGTTTGTTGAGGAGGATCATGACGGTGGTGAAGAAGCAAGGACGGCGGACATACAGCCCCAATCTGTTGACTCCGTTGAAACATCAAATATGGAGTTTCCAAAGCCTGTGGAGGCGTTTGGAAAAGTTCCTTCTCCTAAGGCGGGTGTTGAGGCAAGTGTAAAGAAGATCAACACTGAATTACCGGGGACCGATGACGAAGAGAGATATGATAGTTGTAAAGACGACATGTCCACTAATAGCCAGATACAAGAGAACCGACGTGATCTGTGTGCTGAAACGGATGCGGACTCTAATGATGTGGGCAGTGGTGGTAAACGGCATCGCATGAGACCGAGCAAGATTTCTGGAGTGTACACTTCTGATCCAAGAGTGAAAAAATTGTTTAAGAGCGAGGAGAAGGTTGAGTATAAGCTCATTGCCAAGACGAATTGAGCACAATTTAAGAAATTTGCCGAAATTTTGAGGGAAAACCCCGCGCAGTAAGTTTTTAACTCTTTTTAAGGTAATATACATACACTCTTGCATAAGTTCCTTATTTAAATTTGCAGGATGTGGGATATCACTACCGGTCACTCTGTCTGTAATCGCTTCTTCTTTGAAATTGTTGAACCCGAGAAATGGATGTCTGACGAGGTACTATTAAACTCTGCATCATCGTGACATTATACCTTTTACAGTCACCTTTTATGAAAAAAAGGAAGGTTTGCAACTAATATTTGTTACATATTTTCTTGGGACAGTACATGCATGTGATAATGAATATGTTGTGGAGGCGTCGCGGGTTTTATCTTCAGAAGGAGAGGATGATGATCTTGGATCAGTACTTTATAAAAACCATTCAGTCAAACTGGAGTGCTTTTAGCGCAAACAATGATAAGCTGCAGTTCGAATGGGGGAAAAACGTAACACAGTATGTGACAGGAAAGAGCAAGGGGCAGAAAATAAAGTTGGGACTTGGCCGCGATGTCGACACCGTGTACACCCCGATGAATTGGGGTGGAGATCACTGGGTTGGTCTCTGCATTAAGCTGAATGAAGGTCATCTGACGGTATTTGATTCCTACGTTCCTCATACTGAGATCGAGGTTGCGGAAGGACATATGTGTTCGGTTATACAGTCGTTGCCTTATATATTAGAAAAATATGCGGGGCATAAGTGATATAAGGTCAAGGAAGGTCTTTGATTTTAATCTTGGAGCCGTGCAGAAGATATTTATCACAACAAAAGGGATGGCGACTGTGGGTCATGTGCTGCCAAGTTCATAGAGATGCATGCTGCCGGTTTTACGGAGGAAATGAGTCGGATTATGACAAAGAAGTTGATAAATTTTGAGAGCAGTATGCAATGGACTGCTATGAAGAATTCGTGGGCGATGCTAAAGTAAACAATGAATAAACTTCAAGTTGTTTACTTTGTCAGAATGTTGTTCGAACCCAATGGTACTTATGTTTGTGTGAACCGAATTATACTTAATGGTATATTTATGATGTTTTGTGTGATTATGCGTTTATGATCCTCGAGAAACAAAAATCTTGACGGTGTTAACTTAAAAGTGGCACTTACGTATTGTATTTTGACAGACGTACACCATTGTTTATAAGTTGGGCACCAGGTCCACTTGTAATAATTATAATACTCTATAATGTTTGATTGTATTATATAAAGACACATCAAAGTTTTGTATATAAACTCACAGTAAAGAATTGTATTTATAGATATGTAAACCTTAGGTAAAAAGCTGCACACCAACTACATATATTGACTTTGGTAGACTGATCGACCATGATTTTGACCCATTTTTAGCCATGGTTTATAGGTGTTTTTACATAAATTTACTACGAAATAAAGTCTATTTAGAGTATTTACAGGTTCAGGTATGACTTGGAGTAAAATGGTGATTTTTGTGTTTTTTGGAGCCTTTTAAGTGCAGAACTGCACATACGCGTCAGATGTTTATATATGGATGGAGATCTTCCCACTGTGAGATTGAGCTGATCCTTTGAAAAAAGATAGATCTTTGAGTTAGCTTTCCAATACCACCGGTTTGAGGTCAATCCAGCGGTTATATCAGAAGTTATGCCCGTTTTACTAAAGAGTGGTCAGTCTGCCTCGCGAGAGAAGGCTGTCGAGAAGAGGAATGTGTATCGATCGATGGGAAACACTTTATATCGATCGATATGAATGTCAGGATGTGGTATGACTATTATTCATGACCGATTGAAGCCCAGAAGCAACCCAAATTACCAGAATACCCTTGGACGACCATAAATTCTGTTTTATGTTATTCTAAGCCACTGTCGACGGCTACGCTTTCACAACTCATTTCGTTACTTCAAATTATTGTTTTAGGGTTGGAGAGAAGATCAATCTATTTCAGAGATTGATTGGAACTCCATTGGTTTTATCTTTGATTTCTATTTTAGTATTATTCAGATTATGATTTGTGTTCTTTCTATCATGTCTGAGTAGTTCATCTTGTTAGATTTAAGGATTTCATGAGGTTAATGGCAAACTCATAATCAATTAGGATTGCTAGAATATCTATAGATTTCTACACCAGGGTGATTTGTAATACTAGGATTTGGAATAGTTTTATTAATACGAAAGTGTGACTGATTGTTTGAACCTAGAATCATAGGACAATTGAGATGCACTAAAGTGCAGTCAATTAACGGAACCGGAATCCTGCTGGATTAGATACTTAGACACATATGAGAATTGGTCTAGGAATCTGGTTGAACATAATCGATTAGGTCGCTAATGCTTGTCTGAGGAAGTATCGACCGATGCTCAGGCCATAGCATCAATCGATACTCACTTCTTGTTCGCATGCGGAAGCTGGAACAGAGACTTAGACATATGAATAGTAATTGCATGAGAAATTTGGATTACTTTCTATTAGAATAAATTGAGTTCTAGAATGAATCTATAACATACCTAATTTATAGTTTTGAATCTCTTGATTGATAAATCCATAGGTCTAGCTATTTCTCTTTATTGTTTACAAACTCTTCAATCAAAGAACTGTTTTATTTACTGCTTTATAAACTGTTTACCTAGCTTAACCTTGGTTTCTATAGTTTATTGTGTGCTCTTGCTCTCTGTGGATTCGATCCCTAAGTACTACGGTTGACTTTTTTTGATGAGAGTAATACACTCCTTAGGGTAATTTGAGTGGTATCAAATTTGGCCCCGTTGCTGGGGAGCAAAGATTCGCCATTAGACTTGATTAATAGGTTTAGTCTAGGTTTTATTTACTGTTATAGTTATTTAATGAATTTTTTTTTTGTCTTTCAGGTACATACATGACTATCAGTACCAGAAGCAGCAAGGAAGAATTACTTTTTGTCTCAGATCCTACAAGATTGGATCGTTCAATCCGCAAAGAAAGACGTTCCCCATCGATCGATAATAACACTTTTTCATCGTTCGGCACCCGCCAACCACAGTCGACCGAGACACCGTCTTCATCGACCGAAGGTACCCTTTTGTCGACCGATTCCCACCCTACATCGATCAATATTTCACCTCGAACATCGATCGATACTGATCCGCGAGACATGGTTGCGCATATACTTCTTATACGAGATGAGAACGGAGATCTGCATGACCAGGAAGGTCATCTGTGTAATGCAGAAGGTCAGAAGATAGATGGACAAGGGACTGCAATCCTTGATTCATCTGCTACTACTAAGGATGATAGAGTTTCTCACAAGAGAACGCTAGCAGAATTGATCTGACCTAGTCAGTTCTATACCAACAGGTCTGCTATTCGAGTACCTCTGGAAGTCCATGGATTTAAAGTACACCCTAAACACCTCATTCATGTGAGTCATCAACAACCTTATTGCGGTATTCCTCACAAAAAACCCATGGACCATATTGAGACATTAGAAGACTATGCGTCTGGCATCCATGAGTATGAAGCAACCAAAGAGTACATCCTCTGCAAGCTGTTCAAATACACACTTTCTGGGGATGCTACAAGTTGGCTGAGGAGTCTACCACCAGGATCTCTTACTACATGGAATGATGTCAGGAATGCATTCATTAATAAATTCTTTGATGATGCAAAGGCTGAAAAGATAAGAGATAAAATTTGGACATTCTCTCAAGGACCTACATAAGCTTTCAGAAGCTCTTGGAAGAGGTTTATGGGATACCAAAAAGATTGTCCACATCATGGTTTTACGGAGATTCAGTTATCGAAGAAGTTCTACAATGGTGCTTATGTAAGATAAGGTATGATGATGGATACTGCAAGCGAAGAAAACTTTGAGACAAGGACCATAGAGGAAGCTTATAGACTTATTGAGAACATGATGTCTAGCAAAAGTGCCAAAAATCTTGATATACACAGTATAGAATCAGCTGCAAAAGATAGCGACAAGATTGTTGAGGCTGAGATTGGTTCTGTACATGAAGTCTCATGGGTGCAGCAAACTATCTTTGAGGATGAGGCTCAGTATGATGAGGATGAGATGAAACTCTTGGAAGAACTGCAAGAGGTGACTGAGCATTTGAATCTGAAATTGGATTTTATCTTCAAAGAGTTGAATGGAAGACTTGAATCCTTAAATTTCTATATCAAGATAGTATATATTCAGGTTCATCAGACTGCAGATGCTGTTCAGAAGAATGACACTGTTGTCGACGATACTGTTCATCAAAGTACTGTTCACGATACTGTTCATCAAAATACTATTCACGATTCTGTTCATTCCATGTCGATCGATACTGTTCATCCGACGTTGATCGACACTGTTCATCCAACATCGATCGACACTATTCATACCGCATCGATCGATACTGTTCATCGAGACACTGTTCATCGGGTTACTGTTCATGTTACTGTTCATCCCGACACTATTCATACCTAATGTTACTGTTTATCCCGACACTATTCATCCCGACACTGAAGAGCACCAAGACTCCAGCTTGGATAATTACATTGCAGAAGTAATCAAACATGAGAAGCTGGAAGAAGAAGCCTATCTAGTCGAAAGTTCCATATCCATTGGTAGTCGTATTTGTGTCGATCGACAACGTCAACCGAGCATCAATCGACACCGCTTTTGGGATCAGATAAGTATGTTCGAATTCAGAGGCACTCTGACTTTGCTGCTCTACACCCACTTCGTCCCACCCTAGCTTGAGTTAAACCAGTTGACATCAATCGACAACAACATGTCAGCATCGATCGACAAGAGAAGAAGAACATCGATCGACATCGGTCCACGCGACACCAAATATGTTTACCAGATCTTGATGCACAACATTTGAAGGTAACTCGAAACCCATCTCAGACTTCAGTTTGCTTAAAGACAACAGAGAAGATGAATCAGCAATCTGCAGAAGCACCAAAGCAAGGGAAATCAACCCTAGATGAAACCTCTTTCGTTGAGAATGTCGATCGATGACATACACCAGGTATCGATCGACACCAATGTGATGGATTCGAACCTGCCATGGAAAGTCAGGTAACGAAAGATGAGATTCCAGTTGAGATGAGAGTGAAATATAGGAAATTATATATATTCTCAAGCACCTCAGGAGAGAAATTAACAAAGGGGACCTTGATGGATTTCACAAGAAGGTGAAGAGGGTTCCTAAGGATATGTCTTTCGAGGAGGCCTACTCTAAGTATAGACTTGGTAATTTCTTCAGAGAAAGCAGAGAGACTGATAAAGACATTGAGCTACTATATAACAATGTCTGTCGTAAGCCTAAGAGGATACTCAAGAAGGAAGAAGATCCCGGGAAGTTCCTGATTCGATGCTCTATACATAACCATGATTTGCCAACTGTCCTCTGCGATACTGGATCTGCAGTTAGCATCATGGCAATAGACACTGCTGAAGTATTATGATTAAAGGTGGAACCTTCTAAAGATAGTTTCACTTTTACGGACAACTCCAGAGCTGATTCAGCAGGCATCATCAGGAATGTTAAAGTGGAGGTCGGGGAATGCACTATTCCAGTGGACTTTCATGTCATGGAGATCAAACCAGGCAACAAAAATTCGTTTCTATTAGGAAGAGCCTTCATGGCTACAGTGGGAGCAGTTTGTGATCTTAAGAAGAACAAGATGTGCCTGACCAATGTTGTTGAAACGGTCTTCTTTGATCTTTTGGAAAAGAAGACTGATGAGAAGTTTTATCATGCATAGAGATGTTTGAAGATCCAGTACCTAAAGATGATTCAAACCACGAGCCAGCGAAACCAGAATCAACATCGATCGATAATCATCATTCATCATCGATCGACAAGCAACCTTCAGAATCGATCGATACGAAGCTTCCAGCATCGATGGCCACCCTCCGTATTTCTGAACAGACCGAGACTAAAAAGTCTAAGTCTGGGGGAAGGACAAAAAATAGGAAGAAGAAAAAGAAAAGGAATGCAGATGCAGATTTCCTATCACTAGTCCTTTCACAATGTCAAGAGGGAAGTATTGAGTATAAAGTGCGTTGCAGAGGAAGTTCTGAACCTTTTGCCAAGTTTAGAGTGCTATGTGATCAAGAGCTGAGAGAAAAAGGAAAAGTTTATGCAGGAGCTTTTGCCAACTACATCAACAAAATGAGGAAGAGAGACACTGAGACTTGTTTTGGAGCAAGTCCACATCTTCATTCGGACTAAATCAGATCTCCAAAGTCAAGCTAAATGACTATAACAAAGCGCTGAGTGGGAGGCAACCCACTGTTAGGTATGTTTTCAATTTGATTTATTTTTCTAAGTTATTGATTAAAGTTTTTATTAAGTTGCAGGTAAAAAAAAAGATGAACAGTAACAACGGTACTGTAGCAACGCACTGTAGCACGACCATCGAGCGATACTGTAGCAAGAAATCAAACGATATTGTAGCAGCAATATCGACCGACACTGTAGCAGCAAAATCGTGAGTCACTGTAGCACATACACTGTTCAGAGCTACTGTAGCAGGATCACTGCTCATCAAAAAAAAATATTTAATTGGTTTTCTTAGTTATCTATTACAAAATTTTAGACTTTTAGTGTCTTATTTATATTAGGTGACAGGAAAAAATAAGAGGAAGACGAATTCTGCACCAGCATCGAAAGACAACCGGCCGGTGTCACTCGACAGATCATCACAAGTATTGATCGTCAGTTAACTGTGTTGATGGATACTCACATCAATGGCTGAATAAGGATCCGAGTACACGATTGCCATGATAATCGACTGATTAGAGCATGTCGATATCGATCGACAGTACATCACCTGCAGCGACCGATGGTAACCTAAATTCATCGATCGACACTTAATCCGGTCAGGTATATCGTTCTAACTTGTTAAATTGAGTACTTATGATTTATTTACACCATAACTCCGACTGGATATATACTGGTTACAGCATTATCCAAGTCTGGGGGAGGTTCTACTGATATTGTGTTTTAGTTTTGAATAAAAAAAAAGAAAAAAAACCAGATCCAAGAAAACGATTACTCAACACATCGATCGATGAGATCATCTCGATATTGATCGACAACACTTCATCAACATCGATCGATCATAACTTCATTATATCGATCGACACATAGCAGGTTATCGTTCTTACTTGTTAAATTTCATTCTTCTGCTTTATGATTTTCACCTTATAACTGACTGTTTTATACTGGGGACAGTGTAATTTAAGTCTGGGGGATTACTAACGTTTATCTACCTTTATGAGTCTTATTTATAATATTTTCAAAATTTATTTTTATTGAGTTAAGAAGGGGATGATGATCTTCGATTTAATACTTGTCATCTAACCACTATTTAGACCAGTTTTAGATTTACGAACTGCAGAAGTACTAGAGATACTAAAGTGGATAAACCAATCAACTATGTTTGCACTTGCTGAGAATGTTTGAAGGAACTAAAACTGACCTCCAACCTAATTTGACTTGATTTGCTTGTCTTGAGGCTTGGTATACAAGGGATCGGAATCCTCCTGCAAGTCTGGAAGGTAATAATAGTCTGTGTGCTTCTGATTTCCTTCCTTCTCTCTCTTCAGCATCCTATTGAAGGAAAGAAAGAAAAGATTTGTATAAAAGATGTGATATGATTCCTTAAAAAGTAGAAAGGTAGGAGTGACGACTCCTGCGACCTTATTATTCTACTCTAAAAGGATGATCAAAGCGAGGGGTAAGAGTGATTCCTGCGACCCCATTATTCGCTTATTCAATATATATGTGTTACTAAGTCAATGAGATGATACAAAGATAGCCTTTGTGGCAATCAATGTTCATTAAATTTGAAACTATGAGGAACCAGAGAAGAGAGAAAAAGAGGGAAAAAATGAATCATGGAAGACTGCCTGTGTGTTCAGAAACTTGTTTGAGTTGAGTCCATGTGTTCCTTGATCGATATTCCCAAGGTAAAGCTTGCACTTTTATTTTATGCAATAAATGAGGATAGTAGAGGGGATTGTCAGACATGATCTGTTAAGTTGTTGGCTAGGTGAATTTGGTTGCTATACTAGGATATTGTATAATGTGCTTCTAAAGTTAGGATATCTATGATTTGGTTTGCACTACTAGAGAGATGGTGACTAAGTTTTAAAAATCTTTTGACTCCCTGCTGTTTTCAAACCTCTTTCAGAGAGACTGCCCGTTGGTTTTGACCCACTTTTAGCCATGGTTTATAGGTGTTTTTACATATATTTATTACGAAATAGAGTCTATTTAGAGTATTTACAGGTTCATGTACGACTTGGAGTAAAAAGGGGATTTTGATGTCTTTTGGAGCCTTTTAAGTGCAGAACTGTGTCTTTTGGAGCCTTTTAAGTGCAGAACTGTGTCAGATGTTTAGATATGGATGGAGACCTTCCCACTTTGAGATTGAGCTGATCTTTTGAAAAAAAAGATAGATCTTTGAGTTAGCTTTCCAATGCCACCGGTTTGAGGTCAATCCAGCGGTTAGATCAGAAATTATGCCCGTTTTACTGAAGAGTGTTCAGTCTGCCTCGCGAGAGAAGACTGTCGAGAAGAGGAATGTGTATCGATCGATGGGAAACACTTCATATCGATCGAAATGAATGTCAGGACGTGGGATGACTATATTTCATGACCGATTGAAGCCCATAAGCAACCCAAATTACCAGAAAACCCTTGGACGACCAGAAACCCTATTTTATGTTATTCTAAGCCATTGTTGACGGCTACGCTTTCACAACTCCTTTCGTTACTTCAAAATTATTGTTTTAGGGTTGGAGAGAAGATCAATCTCTTTCAGAGATTGATTGGAACTCCATTGGTTTTATCCTTGATTTCTATTTTAGTATTATTCAGATTATGATTTGTTTTCTTTCTATCATGTCTGAGTAGTTCATCTTGTTAGATTTAGGGATTTCATGAGCTTAATGTCAAAATCATAATCAACTAGGATTGCTAGAATATCTATAGATTTCTTCACCGGGGTGATTTGTAATACTAGGATCTGGAATAGTTTTATTCATACGAAAGTGTGACTGATTGTTTGAACCTAGAATCATACGACAATTGAGATGCACTAAAGTGCAGTCAATTAACGGAACCTGAATCTTGTTGGATTAGATACTGAGACATATATGAGAATTGGTCTAGCAATCTGGTTGAACATAATCGATTGGGTCGCTAATANCGATAGGGTCGCTAATGCTTGTCTGAGGAAGTATCGACCGATGCTCAGGCCATAGCATCAATCGATACTCACTTCTTGTTCGCATGCGGAAGCTGGAACAGAGACTTAAACATATGAATAGTCATTGCATGAGAAATCATGATTACTTGCTATTAGAATAAATCGATTTCTAGAATGAATCTATAAATTATTAGCTTTCCTTGAATTGTAGTTTTGAATCTCTTGATTGATAAATCCCTAGGTCTAGCTATTTCTCTCTATTGTTTACAAACTCTTCAATTAAACAACTGCTTTATTTACTGCTTTATAAACTGTTTACCTAGCTTAACTTTGATTTCTATAGTTTATTGTGTGCTTCTGCTCTCTGTGGATTCGATCCCTAAGTACTACAATTTGATCTCTTTTGATGAGAGTAATTCACTCCTTAGGGTAATTTGAGTGTATCATAGACCTTGTAATGTTTGGTGTATAATATAAAGTGAAACTTTTTGTTTGGTTTTTAAACCTCGTACACAGTTGTTGTAATGTTGCACACCAAGTCTTAGCGTTTCATGATAATGGTATATGTAAAGACATTAGATGCCAATATTAGAGTTTGTCTTCTTACTTTCAAAGTATTGTATATAAATTCACAGTAAATAATTGTATTTATAGATATGTATACCTTCTATAAAGCGGTGCACACCAACTACATGTATTGACTTTGGTAGACTTTGTAACGTTTGGTGTATAATATAAAGTGAAACGTTTTGTTTTGTTTTTAAACCTTGTACACCGTTGTTGTATTGTTGCACACCAAGGCTTAGTTTTTAATGATAATGGTATATGTAAAGACAATATATACCAATATTAGAGTTTGTCAACTTAATTTTGATGGTATACATCATTGAACAAAATGATTGTGAATGTTATTGTGGTCAGCGGAAATCGCATAATGCTTAATGTGGTAATGCATTACAACAAATAAGAATTACTGCCAAGTGTCGAAGACCGGAAAACTCGTGGTGGAACGAAAATCTCGGAGGAAAAGACCAACCTCTTTGATCCAGAAGCATCAGTTACACATGTCTTCAGACTTGCTTAACGCCATGTGTCAGAGATCCAAATCGACATCCAACGTAGGTGCACATGGGAAATTATAAAACAAGGATCGATCTGTTGACATGGACACGAACTTCTTTGTTAAGAACCCCACAGAACATCATTTCTAACAAGGCATCCAATTGTACCAACTGATTCTCTCGTAAAACGAGCGAAGCATTCCTCATCCTCCCAGTAGAGTTTGCGAGTCATTGCATATGTGTACAACGCTCGTTCGTATCCAGCATCCGCTGCTCTCTTCATCAAAGCAAGACCTTCTTCGTGGCATTGTAGACCGTAGAAATACTCAAAACCGTCGATGTAAAGACTACTTGGGTTTCCGACATTGTAGCATCTTCTCTACAACGTATTCCACAAGCCTGTCCACCAAGGGTATTTATACAGATCAAACGAAGAATACACGGCATGCGTGTCTGCCAGCGCACGCATTGACTTACAAGTAGATCTGAGTCTATACAGATCTTGAAAGGAATTTTTTGCGACGCAGCAGACAACCAATTGTTGGATTTCTAATGGGAGATCTAGAAAAGTGAACTCTGCCATTATAGCCAGATTGTGTTTTCAGCATCGTGCAAATGATGTCCAAAATTCAGTAATTACAGTGAGTGTACGGAGACAAACGAAGCGATGTCTATTTATGATAGTCACGCCCGTATAAGGCATAACGGTTAACTTTCACCACGTGTCTCAACACAAGCGATGAGACGCATTAACCCTATACCAAGACAAACAAAAATAATGAATTTTTAATTGTTTACAAGTAAATAATGGCCGCTTTCAAACATGATTTGACAGTGTTAGGTTTTAAATGTGGGTGGGACAATAAATTCTCGTATTTACCTCACACGTTTTTTCTACAAACATGTCTATTAAAGTTTCTATAATCCCCCTCTCATACCTACCATAAGACAGACCACCAAAAACTCCAACCAGAGACTTCAATACTATGGAACCTCACGTACTCCCAAATTTTCCCGACGAAATTGTGTGCAAAATCATTGAGCTTGTCGGAGAGGAATCATTTTACAATCTTGGTCCTTTTCTACGGGCTGGAAAACGTGGTTACGCACTCACACACGAATCGCCAGTCTTGAAGAAGTGCGATGTTAGTGAAATGAATGACATATCCGTTACATGTCAAATACGCCAAGGTTGTCAGTTCCGAGAGTTTCATCTCAAATGTGTCAGTGCTGGCAACACAAAGGAAATCTACTATGAAGGTCTCCTTACAGCACCGAGCATAGGACTTGAGGAGAGTATTAAAATATTAGAACCAAATATCCTAATGCATGGATTCTCAACCCTAGCTGTCACCATATTCAATGTTTGTCTTGGCAACGACAAGGGAGCGAGCAAAGTGTTTCAGCAGTTTGCAGCATATCACCATGACCTGCGATCCGATGAAATTTCTGAAATGGGAGAATCCATAGAGAACCAATTGACAGCCTTTGGAGCAGAAGACCTGAACTGCAACAAATATGAGAAATCTTTCAAGTTCCCGTATGATGGCTTAATCAAGTCACCAAGGTGCGTGTATGGCCATGATTACACAGACAACTTGCAAGGTGTTTGCAAAAACTGCAGGCTATTTTGGATTTGCGTCAATATTTTTCACATATTTTAAATATTATTGACAGGGAAATCTCTCAAGTTTTCTCCTATGTCATTTATGTTTTAACATCTTCCATTTCCTCCCTAATGTAGTACCTCGATTCCAATACTACATCTAATTTCTGTTACAACAATACCTTGGCAAATTTAAATTACTAATTCATAGGTTATAACACATTAGTTGTTTTCGTAAGAAACATTACAGAAGTGCTACACGGTTACAGCAGATGTTGAGATCCCAAAATACACGCTTGCAGGATAAATTAAACATCTCTTCACATATTTAGAAACCCGTTAATGATGTCTTCTTCTATTTCTGCATTTTTGCCCAAATCACTGTGGAGGTCCGAGATGGTCTTCTTCAATTCTATGATAGTCTTTTTTTTCTCCCAAATTTCGTCTCTATCTTCAATCAAAGCTTGCTTTTGCCATCCGAATGGTTCTTCCTCGTCCATCCATTGGAAAAATCCACAATCAAGTGGAGTCTACAAGATAAACGAAATGAATACCCTTTCCAAAAAATAACAAAACAATACTACAATTATATCTTCCAGCGTTCACACCCGTAGAACCTCCAACCAGGATTTTTTTTTTCTGTCCAAGCTTTAGATTTCTTCGCCGGCAACACACATAAACAACACACATCGGTTTCATTAGCCTTTCGCTTTCCCTTTCCCTTTCCCTTTCCCTTATAGCTACATGTGCCACCGAGTTCCATATCTCTCTCTCTTTATCTCTTCCCAATTGGAGAAAAATAATGAACACAACATGAGTGAAATCGAATTGGAGAAAAGAATAAGTGATCATACCTGGGTCGGGTTTAAGGTTTCGAATGGCCCGGATTTTTGGAATACCCNGGATTTTTGGAATACCCGGACCGATATTTTGATTTACTTTAATTCAAATTTGAAATAAAGTGCACAGTGACGAGCAATGAGGATTAATTGGTTGGGTAGATTGGTGACACCTATCTTACCCACTTTTATATAC
>OVBX01003021.1:0-18149 GCA_900406325.1 Erucastrum elatum | reverse complement strand
TTACATGTGTAATAACAAAAATTATATCTTCTGATTAATTTAATATTTGAAATTAATTAAATAATTTAGATTGAATTTTTTTAAAATTTGCTAAAAATTTTAGTTAGATATATATTAGTCAGGTGTGCGGACCACCATCTAGTAAAAAGAGTATATAAGATAGTTTTTGAGGGAGGAAGGGAACAATTAGTTACGGTTGAATTAGGGTTTGACATGGCTTCATCGAGTAGAATAGATTACGAAATCATCAGTGATCCGTTCAATCCACGATGTGTGGTTGCATGCTTTAAGACTCTCTTTGGAGAAGTGACCGAGGAGGATAAGCTTCTGTTGGAGAGGATCCGAGGTAAAGAGGACAATACGAGTCCAATGTACACATATCAGGAGGAGCGCAAGCTCATCAACAAACAGATCAGGAAGTCACAGGTCTCTCTAATACTCTCTCTGATTCGTTTGGATGGTGGTTTCTAAGTTGTTTTTACTTTTGTTTAAAATAGGGTTTTGACGTGGATTTTTCCAAGTTCCGATGCCTTTTCGATTTCTACCCTTCGTTTCTCGATGAACACCATTCAACCTTAATAAAAGAAACCGATAGGCAGTTTTTCGGAAGAATGGCTCAGGAATCCATTGCGGATTACAACATTAGAAAGGTTTGTCCTGTTTCTGACCAATACTAGTTCAGTTCAGTTGTCTATTTCTTAATATTTTTTATTTATTATATTTGATTTTTTATTTTTAAATACAGCGGACCAGTTTTGAATTTGTTGAGGTCGAGAAAGCAAATCTGTACAGAAATAAAGGATACATTTACTTCATCACGTTTGTAGCCAAGGATTCTCGTGACAGGACCAACGTCTTTCAAGCTAAGGTCTGCAATGTTTTATGTAGAGAGATTGAGCACAGTTTCTGCAGGCTTAAACCCGGTAAGAAAAAAAAAAGGTATAAATCATTTCTCAAGTCTGTTATAGACATTGTGAATGTTTTTTCAGCCTGTCTGATTAATTGTTCACTTGTTTTGGAGAGAAAGTATCTTTTTGCAAGGGAAGTATGTTTTTTTGTTTCATTTCTTTCGGCAGGAGAATGCTATGAAGATTCTACGAGACTTGTGAACAATAGTTTACACAAGATCGAACACGCGTCCGGATGTCCTTGCCAATGTGTCTTAGATAATGCATCAACCATTGTCGGAGATATTGTCCTAGTCTCTTTTATTTTATGTCTTCATAACTCTATGTTTGAACTACTAAACTAAAATATTAAAATTTTATCCATTTGTTTTCTGTTTTCTGGTGTCTTCTTTTTCCAAATATATATGCCTTCACATTTTTATCCAAAACTCAAGGGTTTTCATTTACGATGATAGGGATCTCAGCCAACTATTAGCAGTTGATAATGAATGGCATTTGAGCTCATGGGCCATAAAATAAACAAACAAATTCTTCCAAACAAAAGCGCAAAAGCCTTTGATTTTGAGAATTTGTATTTTTACTTAATTTTATATAACCTTAGTTAGCTTCTATACTATTGTATTAGCGCCCTTGTTAACCAAAAAAGACATTTTGAGCTTTTACAGTTTACTAGTTGAATATACATGGCTAGATTAATTTAAGATAAGTAAATTGGATTGAAAAAGCTTAGCATATGCTATGTTAACTGGTCAAAATCCAAATCAGTTTTCTGGTGTGCAAATAATTGTTTTTACACAATCATTTTTTCTTCATGTATTTGCTTGTTTGAAACAAGAAAGGGTCTTCAAGTTTATAAATCTAAGTAACATTTGATTGAATTAATTTTAAATCGTAGAATAACCCATACACTTCCACTCGTCAAAAGTCTAAGAAATGAATAGATGTAAACTGATTGTCATATAGAAAAGGAACAAAATGACGATGATTACCACTTAGAGATCACAGCTCATATGGATTTGGGGATATCAAAAGAATTTATGTACTTCCTCCGTTCTTAAATGATTGATGTTCTGAAAAAAAAAATTGTTTCAAAAAAATTATTTTTTTACCTTTTCATTGTATGATTTAATGAAAAACTATAAGTTTCAAAAAAATTAATGGTGTTTATTCAATTTCTATTTGATAAAAGCTATGAAAAATTGTTATTTACAAAAAACAATGAAAATTAAATGAGTTTTCTTAATATATGTGAAAAGTATAAAACATCAATCTTAAAAAACAGAGCGAGTATTACGCATGAGTTGTATTAACTATTATCGTTTTACACTGAATATGTTGGGTATCAAAATGGTATTAATAAAAAAAAAGTTTATCACCACATAGTTCTCAATGGTTTTCTTCAAATGAAAAACATCTGAGTATCGACATACGTACGTAAGAGATAATATATTTGTGAACATATACCAAGTTCACAACCAACTTTAGACGCTAAACACAAATGTAGCTTTGACTACATGTGTGAAACAAACAAAAGAAAAAAAAATCTTAAACCTTAATTGTGTGGAACAAAAGATTATTTAGGATAATGCATATCTCAATAGTGGTTATCCAATCTCATGAAACAATAGTGGGTATCCAATCCCATAAATCATAATAGGAGAAGAAACATTTTTTTAGCAAACCAAACTAAATGGCGACCTAGTGAATGGAAGATAATTTAGGAAGAGAAGAAACCAAACTAAGCTTCTTTTTTTGTGAAATTGGTAAAACAAAATTACAGATTTAAATGATGGCCAAGTGAATGGGTAATGAAAATAAGGAATTCCTTTTCATTCCTTGAAACTTACACTATTTATTTTTGAATTTTCTTTTTCATATTATTCCTTTCCATTCCTCTTTTATAAAAAAAATCATATTAAAAATATATACATTCATAATCAGATTTGATAAGGAACAATTAATAACATATATTCTTTTTCATTCTTATTGTTTTATTTTCTTTCATTCTTTTTATATTCAGTTCTATTATTAATTTAAAGGTTGTCAGTTTAGTTAAAGCTAACAATTTAAGTTAATGGGTTCAAAGAAACCAAATGATAGTTGGGAGGTTTTAATTAAATTATAAACAAAATATGGGGTACATCTAACAATAGATAAAACTTTGGGAGCTTTAGTGCTATTAAAAAAAGTAAGGTGCGAACCAAAATAAAAGGGTATCTATTCTAAGATAGTTTCCGCGGGAGAACGGGGACATTAGTCACGGCGGAATTAGGGTTTGTCATGGCTTCATCGAGTAGAATAGATTACGAAATCATCACTGATCCGTTCGATCCAAGAGGTGTGGTTGCATGCTTCAAGAATCTCATTGGACGAATGACCGAGATGGAAAAGCTTCTGCTGAAGAGGATGCGAGTCCAAAGTACACACCACAGGAAGAGCGCAATCTCATCAACGAACAGATAGTAAAGAGCCAGGTCTCTCTCTCTCTCGATCTATTATTATTACCTTCTCAGAATCTCTGATTTGATTCGACAGTTTCTAAGTTGTTTCTTACTTTTTGTTTTAAAATAGGGATTTGACGTGGATTTTTCCAAGTTCCGATGCCTTTTCGATTTCTACCCTGCTTTCCTCGTCGATGAAAACCATTCGAAATTGATCGGAGAAACCGATAGGCAGTTTTTCAGAAGATTGGCTCAGGAATCCATTGCGATTTACAACGCTGGAGAGGTCTGAGCAAACCCTAGTCTCTATTTCTTATTATTATTATTATTTTGGTAGGGTCAAAACTGCAAATTTGATTTGATTTTGGTTTGTTTGTTTGTTCTTATTATAAAAAAAAACAGGGGACCAGTTTTGAGTTTGTTGATGTCGAGAAAGCAAATGTGTTTGAGAATAGTGGATTCGTTTACTTCATCACGTTTGTGGCCAAGGATTCTTGTGACAAGACCAAAGTGTTTCAAGCTAAGGTGTGCAATGTCTTATGTAGAGAGATTGAGCACAGCTTCTGCAGGCTTAAACCCGGTCAACAAGGTACTATGAACATATCTCAAGTCATTGTAGAAAGTTTAGAGAGGAATCTTGTCTTGTGTCTTTGCAGGGGAAGTATGTTTTAAGGTTTTATAGACATTGTAGAATTACTGTTATTGTTAGCTTGTTTTGGAGAGGAAATTTGTTTTCTGTCTTTGTGTGTTTAATGTTTTATTTCATCTTTGGCATGAAGATGAAGATAATAGAGTTGTGAACAAACCAAGGTATAATACAAGATCAAACAAGCGTGCGGGTGTCGTTACTACCGTCTCTTAGATAATGCAACAACCATTGTCCGAGATGTCCTATTTGAGGGGAATTATATCCTTTAATCATTATGTTTATCATTAGATATTGTCCTTTTTGAAGGGGATTGTATCCCTTTATCATTATATTCATCATAAGTTTTTGTATGACTTGTGGGACAACTACTAAAATAAGAATTAAGAGGAGCTTATTGAATTGAGGATTTCAAAAGTTTTTTGGGATTCTAGATTTGATAGAATTTAGGTGGGATTTGAAGATTTTGGTGGGGGATTTTTAAAATAAATTAACAAAACAACATAAAAGTTTTCTTAACTGTTGTCTGATAATGATTTATCGTACCAGTGCATAGAGAGAGTCCAAAGAAATCGAGCGTCACTCTCTACTTTATTTACACTCTTCTTTTTATGGTTTCACAATTGTCCTCCGTGCTGAATAACACAAACATGGCCATTAGACTCGAGCATCACTCTCTACTTTATTTACACTCTTCTTTCCCTCTGTTCTATGATCAATAGACTCCAACTGATTCCTGAAATTTTAATTATCCTCAAGCAGCCTATCAAACTCTATAAAGAATTCCGTCAAGCTTGTTTCTCAAAGCCTTATTTCAGTTCTTCGCAATTTCTTTCACTTTGAAAGTTAATTTCTTGATCATCGCCTTTAAAGAGGCGATGTCTTCCCCATGAGCTTTAACTTCTTTCCCATTGGTTTATTTCCCGTTCTCAAAACTTGTTATGTTTCTTTGAAGTTTCTGTTGTCTTCCTCAATAACTGAAGCACTCTTATGAAGTGGTGTAGTCAATCAACAATGAGCAAGGGAAATAGCAAAAAACCTGAATTATAAATTAACTCAAAGCAAATCAGAAGGTAGTGAGGCATCATTCTAGAAGTGAAATGCGAAGGTAAAATCGAGTTAATGATCTAACTGTATATCTACATATGGTTCGTCAATTTACATATATGTCTGCAAACAGTGGGTGAACTTCACATCAGAGGCTAAATTTGATGACTACCAAAAAAACTCAACATGAAGACATTACATACCATCGACACTGTTCAGTGAAACTTCTAAACAAAGTTAGCCTCAAGGCTAGCTAGTTTAGATTTGGATGTTACATGGATGCTAAACAACGTATCAGAGTGGGATGTGCCTTCATTTTTTTCTGGTTGTAACTTGTATGAATACAAAACATCCCAAATTACGTTCGCTAAAATACATTGATAAAATCCTTAATTTTCAATTAGAGGGGATTTAAAGGAATTTGTATGAATAACTAGTCCAATAAGCATGCATTTAGTAGAGTTTCTATAAACTTTTTATCGATAAAGGGGGATTTCAAGAAAAGATTAAGTTCTTTCAAACTCTCGGTTCAATAAACCCCTCTAAAACTTTTATCCATTTGTTTTCTGGTGTCTTCTTGTTCCAAATATGCATCCGATCCAACCACCTAGGATTTCCATCTCAGGATCGCAACCAATTGATTGCAATGGATAATCAAAACGAACAGGCTTTTGGGCTCATAAACTTTTTAGGCTATCATATGCTCATAACGATTCTGTAGCGCATTTAACAATCCATACACGGTTCTTTTAAGATAAACAATCCATTTGGTAATATGCTAAAAAAACACCCAAGACAGTGCTAAAATCAGACGAAACAAAAAGATAACATAGATAACGTACTAAAAACATACTACTTGAGAGTGATAATAGTAAACTATAGGTTGTTGACCTGTTGTGTCTCTCACACCAGATAACACAGACTCAGGCTAATCCCCCAATTCCAGAGACCTGTTACATAAACCATATACATTTAGAATAATGCTTTATTTAATAGAAACTACATATATGGAAATAAAAAAAAACATAACATACCACAGGGTAGACAATCTCTGAAAAAAGAGACTGCTGACCTTTACCACAGTTGATTTATCAAGCTATTTTCCCAAATCCTTTTTCTCCCCAATTGACACCCCATGTATTTTGACCATTGATGCTGTTGTAGCCAGTAACTAGGACCAAATGGTTTCCTTCAGTCTTTTCTTTACTCTCTTTATCTCCATAAAATATTCCCTATATTTTTTATTAAAAAAAATTCAAGAGTCTTTTATGAAATTAAAGTTAAAAGTATATATGAATATGTAAATATCTTACAGGTCCTCGATGGTCTTTCAATTCATTTGTTGCACGTATACTTGCCATCCCAGGACTAGTTTTCAGTAACTTTATCAGATCTTCTTCCTTGACCATTTTGGTTATGACCAACTCATCAATCTTCAATACACCAACAGTATTTTCCTACCAATTAAAAGACCAATAATACGTATTAGTTCTGGCCATAGCAAGTAGAATATCACTCGGTCATCGTATTTTAGATTTTACCTTTATTTTCTTCGCACATGGATCTTTTTTCTCCGTACGCTTCTCACATTTGCAATCCGTTTCTTGAATAGTGCCTTCGTTCTTCAAGAAATTCCTAATTTCTTCCAAATTCTTTACCGCATCGTCGCTCATTTTTTTTAGAGATGCCATGATAGAGATGTTTGACTGATAGTGAGACATCTCGGTTGAATTTGATCTTGACCACCGCTTCTAGATTTTTAGTAGTCGAATGGGCCCAGCATGTCCCTACAAAAGTAATAACATGAAAAATACTAGGATTTTTCCTTTGGATTAATTTATGCAGGAAAATGATTCACGAAGACAGATAAAATAAATTATACTGTACTACTCTATATGGGATTGCAAGGTGCGATTGATGTAACTCTAAATGAATGATGTATGTTAGTGGCTTGCCGAAAAGAAAAGGTAAAAGGATTTTTATGGCTTTCCCTATGTTAAAATGAAACCCATATGTTAAAAGGATTTAGCTCATACACACACAAATACCTATTCGTAGTGTTTATCTAAAAATGTATTTGTTTATGTAATCAATGATTTAAAAATTTAAAAGTGGACTGTGGAAAATGCATTATAATTACCTTTGACTCCTTGGTCATTAACTCCCCTCAGAACACGATCAATGTCACTCCACTCTTTTAAATAAACTTTATCATCTCCACAATCCTAAATACAAGAAAATATTAGATTATGCTAAATGAAAAAGAAGAGAAATAATTTTGTACAAACTTCAAAGAGTGTAATTATATAAAAGGACTCAACTTTGGGATAGTCATCATCCGAATGCCGAAGGCGTCAAACGCTGCAATAACATCATATTTCTTTAATTGTTAATATATTTTTATACAACTAAAATAGGGGTTTTATAATGTATCAGAATATTACATGAGTGCTTTGGACGGAAAAACCATCTAATATATTGCAAAAACGAGTGAGAGTAGAGAGAAGGAAGAGAAAAAGAGATCTTTTATGGGACGACGGTTGGCTGGCACGTGAGCGTCCGTACCATCGCCGGTGCCCTTTTTTTCTTTAGCTGAGTTGTTCCTCTCCTTTCCCTCTATACTGTCCTTGCATCAACCGCCTTGTCGGATCTCTGACTCCGTTTCCATCTCTGTCGGTGGATCGGTTTATGGAGTAACGACACGGTTGTTTGGAGGACTCTGGTGACGAGGAAGAAACTTGCATGTTTAGATCCGTCGTCTTTGGCTTTGCGGGTGGTGGAGGCTTGTTCAGATCCACCGACGCCACCTTCAGTTTCTGGGAAGGGGAGCTTCTTTCAACTCTGTCCTCCCCGGTTTGTAGTCACAGAGTGTAGAAGCTTTCACAGTTCAGCGCTGCCGTTTGGGAGTCCGGGTCCTTTGGGTTAAAGCTAGGTTTTTAGTTGGTGTCTTGTTCGGTTTCTATGCCGTAAATGGAGTTTTTGTGGTCAAGGCAACTTACTTCTCGATAGACGTTGAAGAGTGCCGGTGATGGTGGTGTTTCGCAGGGAAGGATATTTCTTCAATCGATTGTCTAGGGTTTGATGTGGTTCAGATTCGGGGAAATCGCGATGGTTCGATAGTTCCTTCCGACGTGAAGACAATGAAGTGAAGAGCATAGGGGATTTCGATGGAGGCTTTACGGTTTCTAAGCTCCGTCGAGTCGAGGGTATCAATTGTGGTGTTCCCGGCGGCGAATCGTGGAGGCATCGTTCAAGTTGAGACTAGGACAACGCTTTGCGAGCGGACGGTGAAGATTCACCCACGTGGCGAGTCTCCTTGGCGCGTAGTCAGCCCACAGCCGTCGGATTGTATGGGTTGGGCCGATGGGTCTTGAAAATTTTAAGTTGTAGCCCATGGGGCGTTTGGGCTTGGCCCGTTTGTTGTAGTTACTGGGCTTTGTCCTAGTTTGGGCTTGGACCAATTATTAATCAAATCTTTGATGGAAAAAAAATTACATGAATGCTTTTTGTAGCAGAAGAAGCATCTCCAGTTTTTGGTTACTTTCCTCCTTTTTTGTTTCCTCCGCCGGCTCCATATGATCGGCTAGCACCTAATCATTTGAAATACGTAAATAAATTAGTCTATTTTTTTGGGTAGTAACAAAAATGATCTAAGCTAAAAAAATTCATTTTTTCTTCTTTTGGATTGCGTAATAACAGAAAAAGCCGACCTTTTGATCAAAACAGAAAATTGTACACAAGGAAATTCAATGTTTTATGCAACAACATAAACAAGTCAAGAAGCTAAAAAAGATCAAAGCTTTTTCCTTTTATCAGAGTTTATTGACGAGTTTATCCAACAACATAAGCAACCGGCCCTAAACATCTAGATGCAGCAACACAAAAACCCCACCATAAGAACTCAAAAGATGAAACTTTTTTTTTGTCAGAGATTACGTTTGAGGATTTCATCAAGCGACACAAACAAGCCTTAAAGTTTTATGGGGAAAAAACATTCAAAATCAAGATCCAGATATACCTTGATCTCTTTCGTGCTTGGTCTCACGTGCTTCCTTTGCTACCTTTTCAAAGCGCGGAGATAGTTACATTAGAAGGTGCATCGAGAGATCCTTTTCGTAGCTACTCAAATACTCAAAAAGTAACAAAATTTATTATTTTTATACGCCAAACCAAATTTAGTGGAAACTATACATCAAACCTTACAAAAAATGCATATGTTAAGGTTTGAATTGTGGCAATTGTTTCGGTGGTACGAGATAAACGATTTCAAATGTGAAGTTCAGTTTTAGTACATTGAATTTGAAATAAACATCATGTGGAATAAGTGTGTTTCTTGTATAACAAAGGATACATGTGATCCAAATGATTGAATGATGAAACCACAATAAAATGCATACTCATTTAGTTGTATAATTATTTCTGAAGTCTTACATAACTCTAGGTAGTTTCGATATTATACGTTTTGAGATCCATATGGCTCATTAGACATTTTGAGCTTTGTCTTACTAGTCGAATATAATTCATAGGTTAATTTAAGTAAATTATACTGAGAAAGATTAGCATATTATATATGTTTAACTGGTCGAAATCCAAATCACTTTTCTGATACACAAATGATGATTTTTCATGATCATTTTTTTCTTATATATTTGATTGTTTATCAATCTAATAGGAACATGTCTTCAAGATTATAAATCTAAGTCACAATTGATTGAGTTATTTTTAAATCGCAGAATAACCCATATACTTTCACTCGTAAATTATTTAGGAATATATGTAAATTAATCATCATATATGAAGGAAACAAAATGAAGATGATTACCATTTAAAGACCACAAATCATATGAATTTGAGGACGTCGAATGAAATTTATGTATCACATATAAGCAGTGTTTACTATTATCGCATTACACTGAACATGTTGTGTGTTGCTCTTTAATTCTTATTTTGTTTTGGTTATGTTTTTCTTTGATTTGAGCTTCTTGTCTATTAAATAACATTAAAGAAGTTTATCACCTCATTGTTCTCTATGGTTTTCTTCAGATGCAAAACATCGACATATAAAATACCACATACATAAAAGATAACATGCTTGTGAACATATACCAAGCTTACTACCAACTTTAGAGGCTGAACACAAACGTAGCTTTGACTAAATAAAAGAGTTTGTGTGTAGAACAAAATATAGTTTAGGATAATGCAAATCTTAATAGTGGCTATCCAGTCTCATGAATCATAGGAGAAATAAAACATTTTTTGACAAACCAAACTAAATAGTTTCATTTATATAGTTTTTTTGTTTGAAAATATTCTTGAAATATTATAAATATTTTGTTCTTTAATAATGTATAAGATATAATAAAGCCAAGTGATAGTGAATACACATATTTATTTATTTCAGGTATACTTTGATCTCTTGCATTTCCGATCTTGTAATCCATATATTATAGTGTCGACATTCTTTCATGCTCGGTCTCATGTGCTTTGTTTGCAACCTGTTCAAAATTGTTGATATGAGTTTGAAAAAAATAAATTTTACATGATTTGTTTATTATACACTCCACTTTAAGAGAAATCAAGCATGACATTGATCATTCAAACCAATACTTCAAAAAAGAACTTGCATATGCTAGAGAATCTTCAACAAACATTTTTGTTTTTGTTTCTCATTTCATCATTTGCATAACAGTTTCTTTTTCCAATCTTCTTTTCCATCGAAAGTCTTACTACTGAAAACTATGAATCAAACATTTTCTCTGAGACACATTTTTCTCTCAAAGACTATATATGACTTACATGTTACTTACTAGAGTATAATGTATGTTCAAAATCATAATTTGATGTCAAGCCATGAGAAATGAATTATCAACTTGTAAAATTCAAAATTTAAAATGAACATATCTGTAAGGGCTCTGGTTTTAGTATATACATATAATCTGAACATGAACCCTTCTAACATTTCATGAACATCCAATATTTTAAATATAAGCACTTAAGTCATTTTAGAGATTTTCGTGAGGTGCTGTTGGAGTCTAAAAATTTGGCGGCTGTAGACGTACAAGAAGATTGTCGCTGCCATATTTATAAAATATTTGTACCAAATTATGATAAAATACACAATTAAAACAACCTTATGTTAGATACAATCAAATAGTTAACCTCAACATAAAATATATTTGATATTGAATTTATATCTCTAAAAGTTTAAAATTGTAATTTTGATTCCATGCTCAATGTTTTTTGGTCATGGAAGTATTAGATAGTGACACATGTCCAAATCCTTCATCTCTCTAATCTCTCACTTTCAAAATCTTTATTGTGAACAATGGCCTTGGTTCTTCGAATAACTCTTCAGTTCTTCTAAAATTTTGGCCGCTTCGTTGCTCATTTTTTCTAGTATTGCAATGGTACGATGTTTCACTGTATGATACGTCTAGACTGAATTTGATCTTTAGCACTGCTTCTAGATTTTTAGTGGTCGCACGAGTCCAACATGTATATCCAGAAAATAATGATATGAAATTATTGGTTTATTGAGAAAAACCATATAATATGTTCTTTGTTCAGGTGAATTTTGCTTCCCATACTCTTTCCCCATCCTCCTCAAGAAATCAACGTTGGCTATTGTAGAAAATTTCGGAAAGAGTTTTAGGTGTGTCCAAAGGAGTAAGCGTGGTCAACGTGGACGAGCTTTTCGCTGATTATGTAAATAGTTGTATATGTTTTGTTGTTTCGATTAAAGACATTCAACAGAAATCAATAGGCAGATTTTCGGTAGATTGGCTCAAAAATCCATTGTGGATTACAATAGTAAAGTGGTGCCTTGTTTCCTACCAGTCACTAGTTGATCAGTTCTCGTCTATCTTAATTTTAATTTTATTAATTATATTATTAAGTTGTGTATTATATTATCATAGTCAAAACCGCGAATTGGATTTTAGCTTGTTTCTTAAAAAAAAACAGCGGACCAGTTTTGAATTTGTTAAAGTCGAGAAAGCAAATCTGTAAAAGAGTAGTGGGTACATTTACTTCTGCAGTTAATGTTTTATGTCCAGAGATTGAGCACAGCTTCTGCAAGCTTAAACCCGCTCAACAAGATACAATTAATTTAACGTGATGGTTTATTTTAATCTGTTTGATTATTCTCATCTTTACAGAAGATATATATATATATATATGCACAGAAGTTTATATATATATATATATATATATATATATATATATATATATATATACATTATGTGTATGCATATGTGTTGGCAGTAAAATGTTATTGCAGAAACAAAAGTATTTTTAATTATCTAAAATCACTAATGTGTTCAAAGTTTTCTTTTGCATCAACTTGTAAATTCTATCATGTTACATTTTTTTTTTGTGTTACATATTTCTACTAGCTAGTTTTGTTGATTCGTTTTTTTTTTGTAATCAGGATTCACTACTAAACGGAGGTGATTGCATGTGTTAGAACCGTTTTTCTGAAAGCTATTATTTATAATGGAGATAATGTTTAAATTATTTGGCTGGTATCAAACCAAGTGACGTTATATCACTGTTATATCATCTATATACAAATGTATATGCTCCTTTCAAACATTTTTGACGCGTCTGCCTATTGCAAAAGGTCTTCGGTTATTTTTATACAGTATAATCATAAGTCACATGTGAATATGTGATCAATCATTATTTTTCGATTTTAGCTTTACTGATAAAAATTAAATCATAAATTCATATTTGGTAACTTTTTATCTTCATTTACTTCATTTCAGTTTTTTGTCAATTACTCATTTTTATTGATATTAAAATTATTCTGATGATAATTTATTTGGGTTAAAATTTCACACAAAATAAAATAAAATGACTCTGTTTCTAATCTCCTATAAAAATATAAACGTGGGTGTTTCACTATCCTCTACCTTATCTCCTTTGCATTTGAATAATAAACTATTATAACATATATATATATTATCATTTATTCATTGTTATAACAAATTAAAAAAAAAATCGAAATAAATATGATATGACTTCCAGATAACTTTGCATAAATTATTAATTTGTCTATTTTGTTTTTAATAAATTTCTACAAAATCATAATGATTTCTTTTTTTGAATATTATAAAGCTGAGAGATTATGAACCACACATAAATGATAATGGGCCTTATCGAGCCCATGATATCGTGGCAGGCCTTTTTTGTAGTGATTGTGTTGAGTACTTTATATACCAACAAGTTTCTCGCGTCTTCCTTCAGACAAGGAAAAGAAAGGATTTATTATCTTTCTCCTCGGCTCTGGTGCGTGCGATTCGAGAAGGTGCTAGGGATTCGAACATGTTGGAGGTTAAAGCTCGTCCTCTTAAGATTGCGAGGTATCACGGAACTTTCGAAGGAGCATCGAAATCAATCAACAAAAAGGGCGATCTCAAGCGCAGAAATTTGGAAGACGATGAATATGTGCGACAGTACGTGAAGTATTACTATCAGTTCCACAAATCCGAGGTATAAATCCATCTTTACATTCATTCAGTTAACCTAAATCTGATATGTATTCTGGTAGTCTATTTGCTTAATCAGCTGTTTATAAGTAGTTCTCTGAATAGATCGATTTCTAACTAACACTCTTGTCTGTGAATAGTTTGGTTTAATTCGGACTCTGATATGAATTTGGGATTCTGTTTGCTTATAAGTAGTTCTCTGAATAGATCGATCTTTAACACACTACCGTCTTTGAAAAGTTAGGTTTAATTCGGACTCTGATATTTTGCTTAATTAGGGTTTCACAGTCGATTGGGATCAGTTTGATTACTCCTTCTTCACTAAATCGTTGGATAATCCACCACGAGGTTTTTGCACCACACGGAGCCCTGCCCAGATTATCCGTGAAGCGACACTCTTTGCCATAGCGAGACAAAACGAAGCTAAGGTTAGTCTTTCGATCTTTCTTTCTTTCTTTGTGGCTTCTGACGAGGATTAAATAAACCCTAAGCTTTTAAATTAATTAATTCAGGGAACAAAACTTGTGTTGGTGGAGCACATTCGGGCTAATTATCAATTTGTTAATGGTATTTTGTGTTGGCTGTCATTCTGGGCTGAGGATATGAATTCACCCAACCCTGAGTCCAAAATCTATCAAGCTAAACTGTGGCAGCGCGGGAAAGAGCACAAACTTCTCCTTTTCAGGCTCAAGCCGACTGATGAAGGTGATTCTTGCTTTAGTTTTATTTTTTTGGTTGCTATATTTATACTCCCGTATTAACTTGTGTGTGTGTGTGTCTGTGTGTGCAGAGATTGCTTCTGTTGAAGTTGAGCCTCCTTCTCCCATGCAATGTGAAGACTCTGGTACGCTTTCTCTTCACTCTCTCAAAAAAACGGTAGCAAAATTAGTCGTTACTGTGTTGGATTACACTGAATGTTTTGTGTTTTGCTCGTGTGTAGAAGAAGATGCTGTAGTTTTTGCTCGAGCATGTCCTCAAGATGATCCTGAACTCCCCTTTGTTTTCCATCGAACTGGATTTTGATTCCTGAGTCCCCGTCGGCTTTGTTCTCTTGAGAAAAAAAAAATGTGCTATGTATCTCGTTTACATTAATGTTTCGTAATTTAGTTGTCAAACCTGGGAAGATTAATATTTTATTGTTTTTATATTTAAAAATTAAAATCTTTGAATATGCTATTAGTGATAACCCAAATCTTACCTTTATATATGGGTATTTTGACGAACAGGTGATTTCTACTTCTAATCACGTGAGATAGCACAGATATACTTGCACGACTTATAACATAAGGTTCCCATTATTGAAAAACAACCCTTTCTATTTCTTCTTCACATGTACTATAGACGGACATTTTCCTCTTTCTTCACAAACTCAGTTGTCCGGAGAGACCTTACTTACAGGCACAAGTACAATAAAAAATTGCGAATCAGGGAAACCACTATAGCAGTCTATTTGATCCGTGAAAATAACCAGGGTAACACCAAAGAACCCTGTTAATATCTTCCAAAACATATATAGATTCGATTCATCTTTGCTTAGTTCTAAACGAATAAATACAGTAGCTAAACCCCTCCTCTCTCTTATGTTTCTAATAAACTAGTCAAGCAAAACTGATTGAATAAAGTGTTACATTCTCATGCTCTGTTCATAATTTTGTCCACTACAAAAGGACACAATGACCACATCACGGCGTAAGTATCTAGTTCATGTCGTCAAACCAAATAGCACGATCACACAAATATTTCATGCAAAATAGTATCATCATTCACGGTCATCCATGTCTCTTCCATAATTTAAAGATCAAACATGCAGACTGTCGAAAGGTTCAAAATCCCATACACCTCATAACATAGTACTACTTCACCATATTGTAATGTAAACCAATAACTATTCAGTAACCTCAGGTGCTTGAGGAAAAACAGTCTCAATCTCCTGAAACAATCACATTCAAACATGTACTAGATGATTACTTACTAAGGAAAAATACTTGTTGAAATTTTACTCCACTCGTTCACCACTTGATTCTTCATGCTATGGGGTATATTTTTTTGTAGTCTCAGTTGCAAGTGGTACCGAAACTTAATTACCAATTCAGCCATCACCTGCATAGAAGGCAAGGCATGAAGAACAAGTGGTTGTTGTGGCAAAAGTAAATGTCATGCATGATCCACGAATTCTAGAAAGGTTTTGATATTATCCAAGAAAATGGTAAGCTTAATTAATATATGATCAGTAGTTTAAATTAAATCAACACCTCAGATTTTTTTTTTATAATATTGACTTCATACACTCAATAAAACACAAAAGGTTCACATTAAACCAGTGTTTTTAAAACCGGACCGGTTAACGAACCAGAAATATTTTGGGTCATGGGTCATTGTGGTTCGACCGGGTTCAATCAGACCCGAACGGGGTTTGATTAGATTAAAATCAATTTAATACTAGTTTAAATTTTCATATTCTTATAAAGATAATCATATCAAATAAAATATTTCAATAACCATAATGATTAGAAAAAATTAAAAAAAGTAACAAACTGAAAATGTAATAAAAGTAATAAAACAATTTAATAGTTTAAATCTAAAATCAAAAGAAAAAAAACACATTTAAACTTTATTCACCAGATTTTTATCACCTTAAAAAATATAGACACATTAGGTTAAACTTTAAAAATTATATTTTATAATAAAATTAAAAATTATATCATGATCGAGTTTTTCGCCATTATAGGATATTCTTCATGAAATTTATCTTCTAATTCAGAAAAATCAAGTTCTTATTATTTTCCTTTTTTAATCTGAAGTCCTATTTAATTTTTAAAAAGGAAATTTTATTTGCTTTAATAATAAAATTTTGGTTAATTTAAGAACTATGGTTTGATTGGTTCGTTGGATCACTGGTTCCCGGATTTTTAACGGTTCAATATGAGGTTTTAACCAGTTCAACTTTAGTTGGGTTTATCACTAATCCAACCCGGATTGTGTCCGGTTCACGGTTGAACCTGGTCCGACCGCCGGTTCGATCCCGGTTTAAAAACACTGCATTAAACCATCAAGCTCCATCTTTTGGTCCAGGAGGTCTCGGATAGTCTCTTTTGTTAGATGGGTCCAAAATCTATCAAGCTAAAATGTGGCAACGCGGGAAAGAGCACAAACTTCTCCTTTTCAGGCTCAAGCCGACTGACGAAGGTGCTTTCTTTTTAAACCTCCATTGGTTTCTACTTAATTTGGTATTCTCTTGGCTGCTATCTCTATATTATATTCCCATCTTAACCTGTGTGTGCAGATATTGCTTCTGTTGAAGTGGAGCCTCCTTCTCCAATGCAGTGTGAAGACTCTGGTATTCTTTTTCTCTTTACTCTCTGACCTAAGTTTAATATACTGAGTTTTACATTCAAATCAAAATGGTGCATGACTAAGGGAAAGAAGAAAAAAAACATTAGCATAATAATTCGGTACTTTATGGTATTACATTGAATTGGGTTGTGTTTTGCTCTTGTGTAGAAGAAGAAGTTGTCGTGTTTTCACGAGCTGGTCTGGAAGATGATCCTGGAGTCCCCTTTGTTTTCCGTCGAAATGGAGCTGATCCTGGAGTCCTCTTTGTTTTCTATAGCATTGGTGGAGTCCCCGCAAGCTTATATTGAACTGGAGGATCCTATTGTCTGTTTTATATGTTAATTTGTTACTTTTATTTTAAAATTAAACTAATAAATTAACAACGAGCACAAATTTAACCCAATTCAAAAAAGTTTTCAAACTAATACGTGATTCAAAGAATCTCATTTGTCATTTTAATTTTAAACCACAATTATCCAAATATTTTATTCCTGATTATTAACTGACAAATATATAATTAATTTCTTTATTTGAATGATTACTAATGTAATTAACTAACTTTTAATATTAATGTTAAACCATATTTACCATTACTTATTAGTCTTTTATTGGAATCGAAAAACTGAACTGAACAAAATTCAATAGTAAGCCAAATAATTATAAATATTTGAATGGTTATTATACATTTAGATAAAAACATATATAATCAAATTATATATAAGGCCAGACACATGACTGAATAACATAAATTTTGAATATATTGACGACATGAAAGCACTTGAGGTAGCAGATGGTGAACAAATGAGACAAATAAAAAGATAATATTGAAAATATCTCATAGACTATATTTGCTAAGTGATTTTTCAAAAAAAAATTGTGACATGACATCTTTAAATGTCACATATCATGCAATTAGACTACTTAAAATTTTCTTACCATATAATTAGGTTTCAGCAAAAGGTCTTATCATATATTTTTACCATATATTCTTGTCATATATTCTTATCATATTTCAGCAAAAACATTTATCTTCTACCTTTTTTGTTTAATTTTATATTATTAAAATTTTAAAAATCACATTAAACATTTGTTAAAAAATAGATTTTTTCATATATGTTATATTTTGAATTTTTAAAACGTCTATAAATTACGAAAAATGGTAAAAAAGTCTCATACTAAAAAAATTTATGATCAATGGTTTATTTATTTTTTGTTCAAACAAGGGAAAATTGATCACAAATCGTATGAATATGAAATTTTATTAATATATATATATATATATATA
>OVBX01003019.1:7275-18151 GCA_900406325.1 Erucastrum elatum | reverse complement strand
TATATATAATTAAAACAATTTTTTAGATTATTTAAAACATTTTTTCTGCAAGAGACCTAAATAGCAAAAATATATGGTGATAAATCTATAATCACAGTTGTGTGTTTTTATTGTCTTTCATTTTTTTAAAATAAAATTAGTAAACGTCCATTTTTCCCTCAGTTTCATTTTTATTTTTCATTTTTATGTCCCTCAATTTATTGTATATTTGTTATACTACGATCATACTTGTTCGATAAGTTAATGGAATGAAGCAGTTACAGAAAAAAATATAAAATCTCATTAATTTGTTTTAGTTTTTAATATTATATATATCCCACATTGTTCAGTGTCTTAAAGAGAATTGTTCCAATTCTACCTCGTCTTACTCAATTATAATTAGTTTTACACATACACGTATGAAAGGGGACATCAAAAGAGTCAGAAAATAGAAAGAGACTCTCAGATCAGTTCTTCTGGCAAAACATCAGATACCACGTAAGAAATATACAAAAAGTGAAAATCAAATAGAAAATATTATAATTAAGTGCAGTAAAAACTTAGAAAGTACCAATTTCAGAGACGAAATAAGTTTGAATTCCATAAGTAATCTTAGTTGGCCAAAAAGAATACATGATTCGCTCCATCTACGCTCCTCTTATGCAATCCAAAACATTTTAAAAGAGATATATGCCCTTTCAGATAAAACAATAACAACTGATTGATTTATTTTTCTATAATAAACAAAGGAAGGGTTGTGTCTTTTGATACTAAATATAAAAAAATAAAAGGTTGTGACTTTTGAGAAGTAATGATTCACAAATGAAACATTAAGACACACTGTTTAGATTAGTAACCGGTAAAGAAACAATATATAAGTTTGCTGAGAAATTTTATTTTGAAAGGGTTGCGTTTCTTGAGAAGCGTTGTGTATGTTGCCGAAATAAAAAGAAAAACGTTGTGTCTTTTTGAAAATTAAATGTAAAGTTGAATTATTAGCTGATGGGTGATGCTGTCATACATTTAATTGTAACTAAAACTTGACCATTAGATAGTATAACAAAACAATCTCTACCGTCTGATTTGAATTTTATTTTCCTATAAAAAATCATGACCTCATTAGAGACAAAGAAAAATTGTTCTTCACCATTTTATTTGATGAATGAAAACTATACTTTGAGAAAGGTATAGACATAAATTATTTTTCGGTATTTAAAATAATAGTTTCAATAGTCACATTTTTTCTAATTTAAAAATTTATTCTTTTAAATATTTTTTTGAATATGAATAGTCACAACTTTTCCATAAAAATAGTCACGTTCTTTCATTTAAATAGTTATTTTAAAAAGATATCTTTTAGGGTTGTTTGTTGATAAGACACATATATAAATTGAAAATTAGAAAATAAACACATAACCTTTCAGTTTTATACTAATATTTTTTATTGACATAGTTTCATTTGAACATCTTCTAAAAATTTGTAATCAAGTAACTTCATATAACTACTTTTTTCACCATTTTATCATCAATTAGATTAGCAAAAATTTTAATTTCAGAAAAATATAAATATTAACTATTTATAGATTTTGAAAAGCTTTCTTTGAAAAATCACATCTTTTCTATTTAAATAGATGCATCTTTTAATAAAGAAGTGACAACCTTTTAAGTAAGAAGAGACACAACCTTTTAAATAGTCACATTTTTTTAATAAAGAAGAGACATAATTTTTTTATAAGAAAATACGAACAATCACAATTTTTCACAAAATTTGAGATACATATAAAACACACACACCATTTGGAATTAATTATAATTTCTATTATTAATATATATATATATATATATATTTATATTTATATTTATATTTATTTATGTAATTTATTTATTTAATATTATTAAATAACGGAATATCTTGTTTATTTATGTTATTATATCATTTTAAAATATTATTCAAGTAAAAAATAAAATTATTAAAAATTTAAATGACAATTTCTTAAATAAAAAAAGTTCAAGACCAAAATGAAGTAATAGGTAAGATTACTCCATAAATAGAGTAACTCTAGTCATTACTCCATTTTGGAATTGATAACGGAGTGGAATTGGAGAAGATTTTACTTCAAAATAATGTTTGGAGTAAAAGTTAGAATATAATTGGTGATGCTCTAAGCAGTCTGAGTTAAATTGCATCCCATTACACTCTATCATGTGGTCAGGTCACATAACCTTAAAAAAAGAGTTTATTGTTTAAGGTTCATTTGGATATCTGGAGAGAAGGTTTGTAAGTTGATGCATCTTTTCTTGAAAATTAATCTGAACAATTACATGGATCTAGGATATTTCGAGATTAATATAAAAGATAAAAGCTATAACTGGACTGTTGATTTTTAGAATGAAAAGATGTAAATTGACCTACTTCATTAATTCTAAAAATAATTCACCTCTTGATATATTCTATCAATTCCACAGCTTAATGGATAAAATACAAAGAAAATTATTCCATAACAAATTCAATTATGAATAAAAAGAATGAAGAAATAGGTTCCATTTTTTGTTATATTCCAATCATTTCACTTATTTTAGTTCTACCAATTCCTAAATATTTTACCAGTTACAGCCAAAGATACGTAGGAGGAACTTGTCTCCATAGATGTTTGATTTGGTGTGTCCACTTTATTTTACATTTTAGGTGAAATCAACATACGTCGTTGTAGATACCTTAATTTTCATGGATATTTAACCAACGTGAATCCCATAAGGCCACGCCAAAGGCAAAAATAGATTCAGGTTGAGAAATTCTAGGACTTTTTTGTTTGGACAAGTCTCGCATTTTCTTTCTAAATATTGACTTAACAAAATCTAAGGTTCATTTTCCGTTTCCCTTACAAGACCAGGTAATAGCCATAGAAAAAAAAAAGAGACAAAACGACGAACCAAAAAAAGAAGAAACAAAAAAAAAAAGATCAAGAAATTGACAAGAACAGAACCCACCACCAAGTCTATCAACAGACTTACATCGATCTGAGAAGTAAAAGCGAAATCATTCTTCTTCTTTTTGTTATTCTTAACCTAGTTTGATCACAATGCAATTTTGTGTAACGTTATTGATTCAAGAAATGGACACGCAACAAAAAGAGCTTCTTCCTCCATCTTCTTAACAATAGGGGCTTCTCATCTTCAAATAATTAAATACCAAACGTTGAGGTCTGGTTTGCTATATTTCTATCTACCTTTATCAACCCTTTCCTAGAGTTTTGCTTCATTGCGCCTATCTAGTGGCGCAAGGATGGCAGAAAAGCCGGTGGAGAAAAGATCCCGTCGTGGGCTGTTGGGTGCTGTGTTTGGTAAACGTGGCTTGTGGTCCAAGAAATGTACCGCGGATAAGGGTAGCCATAAAAGCACAACGAGTAGCAGCAGCATTGCCTCCACAGAATGCACCGCTAATATTCAGTTCACTAAATCTCCAGCAACCGAATTAAACCCAAATAAGCTTCATCAAGATCATAAAGCCTCACCAGAACCGAACCAAATACAAAAACCTATTTCAAAACCCTCATCGAATCATCGAAACCACAATAACCATCAGTTAGGCAACAATGGGAATTACCAACAGATTAATAATCAATGGCCGGTCCAACAACAAGCGAAGAAGGTACCAAGGGAATCTATCGGTTTATCAGGTGAGCTAGAGAGTATGATTAATGACAACAAAGCCAAAGGGAATGTGATGTTTGGCAACCTTGGGAACTTGAAGCAGCCAGGAACAACATCAGTTGGGAATCAAACCACTGTCCAAAACAAAGGATACGGTAATACCGGTGGAAGCTACGGGGTGAGGAATACAATGAAAGAGGAAAGACAAACATCGGTTTCAACTAACCAAAACCAGCCAGGGTCTTTGTGTAGAGCTATATCCACGCGAATGGATCCAGAAACTTTAAAGATAATGGGGAATGAAGATTACAAGAACGGGAACTTCGCTGAGGCCTTAGCGTTGTATGATGCTGCCATAGCTATAGATCCAAAGAAGGCTGCGTATCGAAGCAACAAAAGTGCGGCGTTGACGGCATTGGGGAGAATCATTGAAGCAGTTTTTGAGTGTAGAGAAGCAATCCGAATGGAGCCTCATTACCATAGAGCTCACCATCGGTTGTCTAACTTGTACCTCAGGTAATCTATCTCATCAAAACCCTACCTTGTAATTCAAATAAGGTCATCATTTTTTATAAAATGGAAATAAACATGAAGCCAATATAGGTTAGGAGAGGTTGACAATTCAATATATCATATTAAGCATTCGGGTCCAGAAGCTGATCAAGAAGACATTTTGAAGGCCAGAACTGTACAGAATCATCTCAACAAATGCACGGAAACCAAAAGATTGCGAGATTGGAAAGCTTTGATCAAAGAAACGGAGAACACCATAGCTTCAGGCGCAGACGCAGCTCCTCAAGTATATGCATTGCAAGCAGAGGCATTCTTGAAGAGTTATAGACATCAAGAGGCTGATGATGCTTTGTCTAGATGTCCAGTTTTCGATGAGGAAATGAGCACAAAATACTACGGACCCATCGGTTACGCCGGTTTCTTGGTCGTATGGGCTCAGGTTCACATGTCATCCGGCAGGTTTGTTCTCTCTAGTGTTCTAATCTTTTTGTTTTCTTGTGTTTTTAATGACTAAAAAGTTACGAGTTCGAAACCTAGTACATCCTCTAGGGCGAGGTCTAAACCTAGTTAAATAAATTCTCTTGTTTTACTATTTATGAGACTTAACAAAAACATTTATTAAACGTTACTTATTTGGACTTATTTGGATAACTGAATGTCTCTATCTTTTACCAGTTATGTTGAGATGATAACATGGTTTAAGCGGTTTGTATCGAAACAGATTTGGAGAAGCGGTTGAGGCGATTCAACGAGCTAACAAGCTGGACAGGAACAACAGGGAAGTAAGCATGGTTCTTAGGCGTGTGCAGGCGGTTACATCAGCGCGATCAAGAGGCAACGATTTCTTCAAAGCCGGACGGTTTCAAGAAGCTAGCGCTGCTTATGGTGAAGGATTAGATCATGACTCAAGAAACTCAGTCTTGCTATGTAACAGAGCGGCTTGTCTATCCAAAATGGGACAGTTCCATAGAGCTGTGGAGGATTCCACGGCTGCACTCACCGTCCGTCCTGCCTATGCCAAGGCTCGACTGAGAAGAGCCGATTGTAACGCTAAGGTATGGGTTAACACAAATGCTAACTTTCCTAATTACTAGTCATATGTAAATATATTCTAAATCCATGATATCTACTAACATGTTTTTTTTTACCAATTTTAATGGCTCTTGTGGTTGCAGCTTGGGAATTGGGAAGCAGCTATTGGAGACTACGAGATATTGAGAGAAGAGACACCAGAAGACGTGGAAGTACTCAGAGCATTGTCGGAGTCTAAGATGCAGCTAGTGAAACGCCGTGGACATGACTCATGAAATCTACCGGCGATTAAAACAGTTACCTACTGAAGTCTAGTCTTAGTATTATATTTGGGCAGTTATAAATGAGAATCTTAAATCAATTAAAATTCATCTCGGTGTAAATACATTCGAGTTTCATTACATAACAATCAATAACAAAGATTTAACCTTTTACGAAAATATTTATTACATCCTAGATGTTTTTTTTTTGGGTCTGTCTATATTGCATTTGCAAGTTTGCTGTTTAGAATATTTAGACGGTGTGTATGTAGATGTTAGGAATAAATGTGGTGAATCTTCATGAAGATGATGCTCTCCCTCCTTTAAAGAGGAACATGAAGCATATAAAAATGAAAGACAATGAAGGATCAAGGAAGATGATGACAACAGTGAGGATCAATATTTGAAAGGTTCTATCATTGGGGGTTATACACTAGAGCAGTCTTGTTGAATTTTTTTTTAACAACAGTCTTGTTGAATCATTTATATGTGGTGTATAAAAATACCTTGAAATATGTTGTTTTTATTAATTAAAAATATCTTCTACTCCCAGATTTAAATATATTTAAAATCAAGACTTTTTTTTGTAGGTCAAAACAAAATGAAAATCTGAAAGCAATAAATTTAAATTTCTAGAGAAACAAAAATAAACACAAACTTTCCTCTGCGTCAAACGTCGTCGTCTTCGGTCATCCTCTATTCATAATCCGCTTCCGCCTGCGTGTCTGTGTTTCTAGGGTTTCTCCGTTCTCGCTCCGCCGCACAATCTTATCATCTCCGCCGCGCTCCTTTCTCCTGTAACCAAATCCGCCTGCTTCTCTCTCCAATTTCAGCTTCTCCTTACCCCCAAAACCTCCACGATTTCGCGATAATCTTGACCAGATGAGTACTGTATTCAGCGAAGAGATCCTAATCGACAAGCTCGCCAAGCTCAACAGCACTCAACAATCCATCGAAAGTATCCTTTTTTCTTTTCTGCAAGCTTTTAAAGTTGTCGACTTTATCCTCTCTCATTATATAGATCTCGTAGTCTTATTGTAAAGTTTCAATCTTTTTGGGAATCTTTGACTCTAATTTGGGGATATNAGTACTGTATTCAGCGAAGAGATCCTAATCGACAAGCTCGCCAAGCTCAACAGCACTCAACAGTCCATCGAAAGTATCCTTTTTTCTTTTCTGCAAGCTTTTAAAGTTGTCGACTTTATCCTCTCATTATATAGATCTCGTAGTCTTATTGTAAAGTTTCAATCTTTTTGGTTTCTTTGATTATACAAGCTTTATCGCATTGGTGTATATTCAATCGGGTCAAAGCGGAATTGATCGTGACGACATGGGAGAAGCAGTTTCACAGCACGGAGATGGCTCAGAAAGTGCCTCTCTTGTATCTTGCTAATGATATTCTTCAGAACAGTAAGCGTCAGGGCAATGAGTTCGTGCAGGAGTTTTGGAATGTTCTTCCCAAGGCTGTTAAAGACATTGTTTCTCAGGGTGATGACCGTGGCAAAGGCGTCGTCTCCCGTTTGGTAATACAACTATCTTCTTCTTGTGTTTTTGGTCCTACTCTTTACCAATGTTTGTGTTAGAACTAGAAGCTAATGAAGTGTTTGTCTTGTGAATTAACTCTGTTTATGGTCAATCTAGTGTTTGGAGAAAGAACTTGAGTATGTGATTTTCTACCCTCTGGAAATGAGTATGTTACTTTGTATTGATCAGTGTGCTTGTGTGGTTTGGGAATAGGTTAAAGTATGAACATTTGTTGTCCTCTGTGAAAGTTCTTTTCTTTAAGTATGTTTATGTCTTACTGTGAATGTGATGAGGATTGATGTTATGATGAATTTATTTCAAGATTCTTTAGAATCCTCTTCTGTCTAGGTTTGGTGTTCTATTAGTGTTCTAAAAGCGTCCGTCTAGGCAAAAAATCAGATCTAAACTCTCTTGAGCAGTTTTCTTAGGTCTAATCTTTTATTAATCGCCTAATTACTGCCTATTTATATACAAATTTCTTGAACATTGAGTGTGTGTGATGACTTTCTATATGGAGAAAAGTCCATTAAACTTTGTGAAGCTTAAAACATGAATAAACAAGTAGTCTGTTTACGTGACATTGTAGGTCAAGATATGGGAAGATAGAAAAGTGTTTGGTTCACGTTCGAAGAATCTTAGAGACGTGATGCTTGGAGAAGATTGCCCTCTTCCACTTGATGTCAGCAAGAAGCGTCCCCGTGGATCCAAATCCTCAAAACGCGATTCTAAGTCGTCCAGAACGGTGAACACTAAACACCGAGATTTCCTTTTCTCCTTTTTTGATTCAAATTTCATTAGAGTTCTTTGTGTGTGTGTGTTTTTTTTTGGCTACCATGAGCAGAAACTACCAAGTGGAGGTGTGGCCGAGAAGATAGCATCAGCATATCATTTGGTTGTTGCTGCAAACTCCAATGAAGAAGCTGAGATTAGTAAATGCAAGTCTGCAGTTAAAAGAATCAGGAAGATGGAGACAGATGTTAAAGAAGCTTGCTCTACTGGTAACATTCCGTTTTCTACCAACCACCTGCGCTTGTCTCTCTCTCTGAATTCGTATGTTTCTGTCTCTCTCTCTCTCTCCAGTGAAAGACAACCCTAAGAGAAAATCACTGGCGAAAGAACTGGAAGAGGAGGAATACCTTTTGAGACAATGTATTGAGAAACTCAAATCTGTTCAAGGAAGTAGAACATCCCTTGTAAACCAGCTCAAAGACGCACTACGCGAACAGGTAATATTGGTTTTCACACTTTGGCAGGCTCACTATTTTTGTGATCTATCTTTCATTTTTTTTTTTTGCTTTCTTGTGTCAGGAATCTGAACTGGAGAATCTGGAAGCTCAGATTAAGGTATGTGTTTGATCTTCCACTTTATCTTTCAGCTTAAGCTCATGAACTATTTTTTGCTATTATCAGGTAGCTCAAGAGCAAACAGAGGAAGCTCAAAACATGCAGAAACGGCTCAAGGATGAGGATTATGCATCAAACCCAACAACCGAGGCAACTGACAACAACAACAGCATGAAGTCTGGTCAAGCATCAAAAATGACGCCTGCTTCTATAGCTGCTATGCTCACAGCATCTACCTCATCACATATGATCATGCAATCTGTTCTATCTTCATTTGCAGCTGAAGCAACAAAGACTTCTGGTCTATCCAAATCAGAGAGTACAGCTCCCGTTTCAGACACTAATGCTTTTGCTCCTTCTTACATCAACCCCCAGAACCAGACACCCACAGCGCAAGGTCAAGGTCAGTACCATTTGATCTCTAATCCAGCACCACCACCACCACAGTTTCTAAAACAGCCGGTAATGAACAATCCTTACGGGTTTGGTAACATCCCGTTAATGCCACCTGGACTTCCGCCGCCTCCACCACCACCTCATATGCAACAGCCTCAGATTCCTCAGTCAAACTCAGCTCAACAACAAGGTTCAACTTTCCAGCCACCGGGAATAATGTATTATGGAGCTCCTCCACACCATTCTTAAAGTTAGAAGTTATGTTTAGTTATATAGCTTTTAGATAGTTATATGTGAGACCCTTTTCATCTGCGGATATGTTTAGTTTGGATTATACATTGTTGGGGTCGAGTTAAAGCGGGGAAAAATGTCCCTCTGTGTTGTAGAAACGTTTCACCTTTTCCCTTATAAATATTTGTACTACAAGCTTTTACAACGGCCATGTTCGTTTACGTGTGTGTTGTTTCCACATGCGCCTAGTCTCAGGTCGTATGTTGTAAGTTTTTACTTCTTATCATAATCAAGTTGCAGGAACCCATGACAATTGGTCGTAGTCTTGTTGATGTAATAATTATCCCTACTCATGCAGAGCATGACACAAGATAACGTTATCAGACTCTGACACAAGCGTTTACATGATTAGGCCTTTTTCATTAAAGATTTCTTCTGGAGGAAATCTTTGTACCAAATGGGCATATGGTGCATTATTGCCATGAATGTCGAGTATCTGCCCGAAGAGAACCAAGCGGGTGGGTTCTTCTTTAGCACTGCACCGACAGTGTCTTTGGCGAATGTTTCAGTAGGAGTTGGCTTCCTCCTCTGGAAAAAGAAGGCCCTCTCTATGATAGCTTCTTCGTAAGGCTTGTATAGTTTCAGCTCAGGCCATTTTTTGAAGACTGCTACTGCTGAGTTTGCGAGGTTTGATCTTATTCCTCCTGGGACGACATCGATGACATCAATGCCAAAGGGCTGGAGCTCCAACCTGCGGCGGTTAGCAAAGGAAATATTACAAGCAACTGAAGAACCAAATGAGGAAGATTCTTAAAAAAGACGATATGGTCAGCTCAAACTCTGAACCTGAGGGAATCGGTAAGAGCATGAATAGCAGCTTTGGTCCCTGTATAGACCCCTGCCCATGGACTTGGTGACATCACGGAAACACTTCCAACGTTGACAATCTTTCCCTTTTTCTTAGACACCATGTGAGGTACAACAGCTTGAGTCATCCTCACGGTACCTGCATGGCCCTAACAATTTAGTACAAATTTATATAAATTTGTGTTTGCAAATTTAAAAACCTAAATTTATTAAAACTTGATCTCAAAATTTTACAAACTTGACCAATAAAATATACATATATATATATATATATATGTGTGTGTGTGTGTGTGTAAAATGATTTCTTAGTCATTAAGAACGGCTATCGAAACAAACAACTTTTTATTTTACCGAAAACATTGGTGTCAAAGGTGTTTTGCATGGCTGAGATAGGGATCTCAGCCAAAGGACCGACGCACTGAATACCGGCGTTGTTGACAAGAACGTCTATTTGGCCGAACCTATCCATAACATTCGACAAGACTTCGTTCACGCTCTGCTCCGAGCGAACATCAAGCTCCTGCACGAAGAACCTCGGATCCTGCTCAAGGTCAGTCATCTTACTCCGTGATCGGCTCGTCGCCACCACACGACAACCGTTGTCAGCGAACTCACGCGCCAGTGCGTGACCGATCCCTCCGTGAGAGCATCCCGTTATCAGAACAACCGGACCCGCGTTGCCGCTTTCCATTCGGAGACCTCTAGATTGAGCAACAATGGACTACAAGTTTGATGTTTAAGTCAATGCATGTTGCATAAAAACCGTATACGTGGAATTTAAAACAAGACAATAAAGAGAAAAGAGTTGATTGATTTATACTACTTTAGGACGAGGAACGAACTGTTGTCTTGTCTGCACTTGTCCTTTGAACAAAGCTAATTGAGTGGCCATTTTTTTCCTGCAATAACTCAAACAGTTCACAGAAAAAAAAGTTTCGAGTAGTACGTTACAAAATATATCAGTATATTAACCAACACGGGTTGGCCTAGAGGTAGTTGAGGAAGAAACTCCAATACACTCCCCGCAGGTTCGATCCGCGTTGGCCACCGGGGCTAGCGTTAAATCGCAAGAATACGTG
>OVBX01003018.1:0-18154 GCA_900406325.1 Erucastrum elatum | reverse complement strand
AAAAAAAATCGACCAATAAGATTATAAGAATTAATCCGATAGTGTCTTGTATGATCGCCACGTAAGTATAAATCACTAAAATGTCTCTTTTAATGTATAGGAGGATTAGAATTTAACGTATTTTTAAAATACTAAAACCAAACAGTCAATCCAATAAACACATATTTTTCCGTTTCAAACTTTTTCTTCGTGCGTTTAATATAATCACATAAACGCCAAAGGAATCCAAAAGAATCTTGACAAGAGAGTAAATGAATTCACATCGTATTTATTTTAAATTATCTTTATTTAAGCACTTTGAATATAAATCTATAAGTATATAATATTAAATTCGTTGATAAGCAATTTTCAGTCTGGTTATTTTTGTTAAAACATTTCAAACAGAAAAAAAAATCAATATAATAATTTTGAGAGTCCTAGTCCTCCAAATTCGCTAATGCGGATGGTCTTACAACCTTTGTTTCAGCTGTTGAAAGTATTCAACACCGTTGAACCCACGTCAGTCATTTTTCATTTTCAACTGATCAATCGTATGCGTTCAAGTGTTGAAATAATTATCTAGAGATTTCTCTGGTGTCATTTTTTCTATCTTTTTATTTTGTCTATTTGGTTTTTGGAGCGAATTGGTTTAATTGTTTTAGACTGGGATGTTGGGTTTTTATTTTCTTTTCATATGTTTATAATTAGTTGTTTTAAAACCAAACCGATCGATAGTTGACCGGGTTCCACCATGAATCAAATATATAACTGAGACCATGAACCAATCACACAATTGGATTGGATTTCAAAATTATTAAAACCGATAAAATTATGAAACCTATAAAATTATTTAAAATATATAAATCATTCAAATGAATATAAAATTAGTTTATATTTATAATGTTTAATGTTAAAATTTTATTTATATTTAAATTATGTATCATATTGAACTGTGATCCAAAAGAAATTGGTTCAGCTTTCTGTTCGATTTTAGAGACACTAGTTCATATTTTTATATTTTAACATAAGGGCAACATTATCCCAAGGACATAATTTTGTGTCCTTAGATTATTATATTATTATAGTAATGTTAAGGGGCAGGTTAAGGACATTCTACAAAGTATAGATTATTGGAGGGACTTTTATAGTTCATAATATAAAAAGAAAGAACAAGATGAATTGTATGCAAAGAAAGAACAAGTGAATTAAACTTTGGTGTTTACAAACTTTATAAGCCAAACCTTGTCAGTAAGCAGTCCAAGAGGTAACATATCTAAGTCAGGCCATGATTTTCCTTTTATAAGCCAAACCTTGATCAGTACATGACTTTGAACTGCACTTAGCATTGCTGGACCTATGTGTTCCCGTACAAGTCTTCCACTTATAAGACTAACAATGACATCAATCTACAACCAAAACAATAATCAGTTTTGAAAGCTTGAATACTATAAGAACAGAGTAGTTTTTAAAAAAAGCTAAAAGATCTCAGCTCTCACCAGGTAGAGGAGGCATCCGAAACGTGACTCATTAGATTTCCAGAGAAGGAGAGATGATTCAAAGACTTCGATGGAGAAAACAGCTCCTGAGATGGCTCCAACCGCCACTCCTCGGATGAAACCTTCTCCAAGCAATGTGTCCACTGAAGAAGAAGATCAAAAGGAAACAACCTTCTTAGCTTTACGTAAATCCCAAGTTTTCAGAGTTTTATCAAAGACTTTCAATGATCAAATTAAATTCGAAAGAACGATTATGTAGCTAGGATAATGTTCATCAAACTTTTTCAAAAACAGAGTCAAGAAACGCATAGGAAGCGGGAGGCGAACCTAGAGCGTAGAAGAAGGTCAAGATCGCTGAGAGAATTGTGTCTAGAACAGCAGAGACAAGCAAACGACATGCGTCTGTGATCCGTTCAACGAAGTTATCAAGAGAGGGACACAGTGAGAGAGGGTAAACCAAAGGTTGGGATCTATAAGCCAAACCTTGATCAGTACCTGACTTTGAACTAAGTATAGCAACAAATCGAAATCTAAGCTGAACAAAAACAAACTTCAGGAACCATACCCACACAATAAATTTTACTCTTTCATAACATCCAACCATGGTTTTACAGTACAAAGTTCATGGGCATCTCCATAACCTCAAATCAAAGTAACAACAAATCAATATTACCCAAATGGACCTAATTATACAAGGATTTAAGCTAAGTTAAGGAATAAAAATCAACACTTTACTATGCCCAGATTAGGGTTTGTGAGATGAATCAGAGAAGGAAGCTTACTCGAAGACCACGGCGAAGGAGCAGCTATCCAGAGCTTCCGAACGGATGACGATGCCATCCCCCATCTCTTCCCTGAACCCTTGAACACTCATGAGAGAGATGCTTTGTTGAGAAGAATTTCCCAAATCGGAAATCAGTCGATTTCAAGATCCAAGGATAAACAAAAGGATCCCAAAAGAATCTATAGCTTAGTAAAAAAATTATCACACCAAAAACAGAAAAAAACTAACTAATTTAGCGTCGATGTTCTTGTTTCCAGGGGTGGTCATGATTGTTACTTGATCGAAAGAAGGAGAAGGAGGAGAAAGAACGACGCAAGAATCGTCCTTTAACTTAAGAGCAAAACAGATGTTCCTTACCTTTATTTCTATTTTCCATTTTTTTTATCCTAATTAAACTAAAGGACGTTCTTAAAGACCCGCGATAATATTGCTCTAAAGACCTTTAAAAAGAAGAAAAGGAAAAGTGCACCACAATGCATACAGTGGTTAAAAAATGTTAATTGTCCCAGGTTGATAAAATCCGTATTTGGCTCTTCCACTTCAATAGGAAAGTTAGAAGTTTTCATACATAAAACAACCGACCGGGGAAATTTATTTTTGTTAAAGTGGGATTGCACATAGGAAATAGAAAGTTGTTAATTGGAAACTTTATAAATTTAATAAACATTAAAAAGTATCAATGAGCACCGCTCTGTCTGACCACTCAAGGTCGTACGTCTGGCCGGCGCGTAGGCACAAAGTCTTGTAAGTCTTGTACCAAACCTTTAGACTAGCGGCACGAGGGACTTGTATTTTGAGAAATTGCAGTGTATATACAAGCATAACTAGCATATTTGCTCGGATGGAACTCACCCCTTTTTAGTGACGTGTTTTTTCGTAATGGCCATAACACCCCTACAATCTAATACTTCAACCTAAGTTCTAATACGTATTTGAACCCTATAACTCATTATACACGTGAAGAGAGAGACTATGTTATATCAATACTCTTTTTCATAAATACATTTCTAGTTTTCTATCATTTTCTTTGGTTTCTCTGTAGCGTGTTTTTCATTCTCTCACCATATCTCTATTTTCTTCGTCGGAACACTAACCCCATTTTTTACCAATCTCCCACAATCCATTTGTGTTCTCTGACGGAGCCATTGTTCCAAAACAAGTTTCCGTCTGTCGTATACAAACTCATCCCTCTTTCAAAATCAGTTTTCCGTAAAATCTTATTTATGTTAATTTATCTCTCTCTTCTCTCCTAATTTTCTCATCCTCTATTTTACTGAACTTTCATCTCCATTGTTTGCATGTACTCGGATTTTCACCAGGTAGAGGAAGAAAAAAATGTTTCAGAAAAAAGAAGATGATAGGTGCCGATATATTTGACCACGAGACATAGATGGATTCAATTTTTTTCTCACCATGCTTCATCTCCAGATGGCGATTTCGGTTCTGATTTCAACATCAGGTACTTCTTCGGACCATTTGCTTCGCATCAGAATCATAGGTGGGCCGTCAGATTCTAACTCTGATGGTGAAGGTTGTACGAGGATTCTCATTCGCTCTCACCGACTCTGTATCCCAGATCCGTAGAATCGCAGTTGTTCTACTTGATTGTCTAAATAGGGTTAGGATAACATTTTGAATGTTCGGCTATGTATGAATGGTTATGTTTTCTCTGGTTTATATCCAGACATATAATATATTAACCGGCTATGATATTTTGTAGTACCGTTGTGTATTTTGAAAAATAAAAACGGTTTATGTATTGTTATATGTATATGTATATATTTACATATCACGTAAAGATGTCTAACTAATTGATCGACTTGGTACTAATCTGTAGGAGATGTGGGATCTAGTGATAAGGAATTTTAATAGAGAATCTTATTATATAATGTACTTATCCAGCTACAACTTCATTGTCTGAACTCATATTTTATTAGAATTAACCGGATACATAAACTCTATGCAATCAACAATCAATACATCATATAACTCATATAACTAGGTTAGTCACTATAACCATTTACTAATTGATATAATCACCATCAATCAAATCTGTAATCTTAAATTTAAATATCAGCTAACATGTAATTATCCAAATAAATCAGATTACAACCATCTAATTTACAAAGATCTAAAATAAGTCACATTATAACCAGCTAACTTATCCAAAAAAAACTAGGTGTTATACATTGAGCATATAAATCGATTAGTCACTGGCTCAATCATACATAATTATATTTTAAGTATTATCTATTTACGAAATAACATAACCATCAACGGATCTAATAGCCTATAATTTTAACTCAAAACACTAGTTAATATGTAAAATATCCGGATAAGTCGGAATACAACCATGCATTTATGAAAATATAAAAGTCACATTTAACCGTGCTAATTTTCATATCAACTATATAATTTGATATTTATTAGCCGGCTAAAACAAGTCAAAATAAAATCAAGAAAAATAAATACAAAATATATATTTGTTAACCAGCTAAATTATTTTAATAGCTAGAAAATATACATGTTAGCCGGATAAATTAACAAATATACTGTGTGAAAAGATTTGATTCAAATATATTTAAATATATTTGTTAGCCGGCTAAACTAAAAAATACATAAACATTAATGATTTTTGTTAGCTGGATAATTATTGTATTATCTTTGCGCGACAAACAGGAACTATGATGTTCATGATGTGCCGTCCGTGTGAAGATTCTGGTGTCAACTAGCTTTTCTTGGGGGTGGCGGCTCTCTGGGACATCTTCCTCTTAGACGCTGAAGCTTTTCTTGACTGGAAGATTTTAGACTTTGTGTGCGGTGATGTAGAAGCGTGTGACGGCGAGCAGCAGTTGAACTTGTAGAGGAAGTTTGAGGGCCAGGTCTCTTGTAGATTCCAGCGGTCGGGCAGGGGTAACTCTGGGTTGGCTCTTTTGGTGAAGACCAATCGTGGATGGATCGATGTCCGGTTTCGAACACACTAGCTGCAGAGAAGCTGCGAGGTCATCGGATCCAGTGGAGCTGGGGCAATAGCTCCTTTGTCTTGTTTCCCTCGGCTTATTCTTCTATCTTTAGATCTAAATTTTACTGTGTTTATGCTTTTTCATTTTTTTCTGTTTTGCATGTCGACGTTTTTCCTATGATTTAATTTGGCGACAACTCCGATGATTTAATTTTGTATTATTTGGAAATAGGAGAGAGAGAGTGTGTGTACAAGTGATATGATTCGTACGTAGACGAAAGTGAGAATAGTAGACGAAAGTAAAAATAGGGGTAGCTTCGTCTTTTTGCATAAGCAAACCATGGGCTTCATGGTTGGGCCGTTCAGTTTTCCATCTGTGCAAATATATGCATCTTTCTTGATTTATCTTGCAAATGACTCTTGTATTTTCTCCCGTTTAATTTTTTTGAACAATTATAAATGTGTTTAGTTTTTTTCTTTCCAAATTTTAGTTATGTGGCTCTTTAGCACTGTTTAATGCCAAATTTAATGTTTTTTCTTGCAAGATGAGAAAAAAATTGTAAATAGATTTCTAAATGTTAATAATATTGGTGAGCACGAGACTTTTTGTCAATATTATTACAAATTTAAACGTTTGCCTTTGTCTTCTTTAAGATATCAAATGCCCAAAACTGTTACACATCTCCTTTTCTCAAAACCTATAGTCTCTGTCCTTTTCTTTCCGCTGAGCTAATTGAATGCTGAAGAATATAAACAGAATAACCTAAACCAAATTTGCTTCTTCGGCTGATTTTTAACCATGTTTTATATATAGTTTTATACATATAATACTGCTCCTATTAGTATGTCCCCACAATTTAAAACAGAAAGAAAGAAGAGACAATCTGTTTGTATCCTTCCTCAAGAGTAACCCAATCGGTTCTTGATTAGATATTGGCATGTTCACGTTCCTCCTCTCTAAAATTCTAAACCTCTTTCATTAGAACAAAAGCTCAGTCTTTGTCAAGAAATTAAATCTCTTAAATTTCAGATCTGGAAGCAAAATCTGGATCATATTACAGTTGAGTTTTGTTCATCTGAAGTTGATGGGAATAGCTTTGGTCAGATCTATTCATATGTTTTGAATCCTCTCTTCCTCTTTGACTAGTAATCTCTTAGTATAAGAGATTATATATGTATATGTATGGAGATTGATAGCCAGATAGTTTATGTTGTTTGAGGATTATATTTATAGCCAAGTTGGGTTTGTTTTTCCTTTTTCATATACCTCCTTACATACAATCTCTATCTATCCGTATAGAATACTAAAAACCCTAACTTTCCTTCTCATACTCCAAAAGAGTATACCATTTTTACTTTCACGAGAAAGGATTATTCACGGATCCAACACATTTATGAAGAGCTTGCATGTGGCTGCGAACGGCGGAGATATGGCCGAGAACTGTGGAATACCCGCCGTAGAAGCTGATGATACTGTTTTGATGGATGGAATTGATGAGGTTGGTGGAGAGATCTGGCTAGATGACCATGGAGGAGACCACCATAACCATGGACATGGTCATGGTCATCATGAAGATGATGATTTGATAGTTCATCATGACCCTTCAATATTCTACGGAGATCTACCAACGCTTCCTGATTTCCCATGCATGTCCTCATCTTCATCGTCATCAACATCTCCAGCTCATGTCAATGCAATCCTATCTTCAGCTTCTTCCTCTTCTGCAGCTTCTTCTTCAACTTCCTTAGCTACTTCTTGGACGATATTGAGATCCGACGGTGAAGATCCACCTCAGAACCAAAACCAGTACGGATCAGGAAAGTGTGATGTTAAATCTTCCCCAGCATTGCAGTCCACTGCTTCCATGGAGATACCGTTAGATAACAGCAGTCAAGGTTTTGGCTGTGGTGATTGCACTGATATTCTCGAGACTTTCGGGTATATGGATCTACTCGATAGCAACGAGTTCTTCGATACTTCAGCTATCTTTTTTAGCCAAGACGACGACACACAAAACTTGATGGAACAAACACTCGAGAGGCAAGAAGAGGTCGTTGTTCCTAATATGGTAAACAACAACAGTGGAGGAGACATGCAAATAATGGGACAAGAGGATGATCTTGCGACTGTGTTCTTGGAGTGGCTAAAGAACAACAAGGAGACTATTTCGGCTGAGGATTTAAGGAAAGTGAAGATAAAGAAAGCCACTATTGAATCAGCTGCCAAAAGACTAGGCGGTGGGAAAGAAGCAATGAAACAGCTTTTAAAGCTGATTCTTGAATGGGTCCAAACTAATCATCTACAAAGAAGACGCACCAGCAGCAGCAATCTCTCGTATCAACAAGATCCTTTTCAAAACTCTAACCCTCATAACAACAACAACAACCTTATCCAACCGTCTGATCAAACTTGTTTCTCACCTTCCACATGGGTTCCTCCTCCACTGGCAACTCAGCCAGCTTTTGTTTCGGATTCAGGTTTTGGGTACATGCCTGCTCCGAATTATCCACCTCGGGAATATTTTCCTTTAGTCGAATCTCCACTTTCATGTCCACAACCACCACAGTCTGGTCCCATGACACATCAACAAGTACCTATGCCGAACTCTCAGTATAGCCCATTTCAAGATCCTGGAAGTGGTTTCGCCGGATACGATATGAATCAATGTCAATATCCTTTTGTTCCTTCCGGACAAGTGAGAGATCCGAGACTGCTCCGTTTGTGTTCCTCAGCTACGAAAGAGGCTCGGAAGAAACGTATGGCGAGACAGAGGAGGTTCTTCTCTCACCACCATAGACACAGCAACAATACTTCGAGCCAGACTCAAAACGGAGAAAGCTGTGTGGCGGTAGCTTCTCACCTTAACCCCGTTACCGGCGGGACATGGATGTATTGGCCAAATGTACCGACCGTTCCACCACCGGTATCAGCTCATCTACCGGCGATGGAGACTCAATTGCCCATCATGGACCGAGCTGGCTCCGCTATGCCAAGTCAGCAGGTCGTACCTGATCGCCCGCAGGTACTGTACATGCAAACTTATCCTCCTCATTATTTACTTTATATCAACATGGAAAGAGTATGAAATTGCACCTCCTGTTATGGTTGATGAAGATGATGTTTCTTATGTTTGCAATGGCAATGAAATGACTTTGAGTTTTTCTTTTTGTTGTGTTTAATTTTAGGGATGGAAATCAGAAAAGAACTTGCGGTTTCTCCTGCAGAAAGTCTTGAAGCAAAGCGATGTGGGTAGTCTTGGAAGAATCGTCTTGCCAAAAGTAAAATTTTACTTCCATTTTCCTGTTATAATTATTTTGTCATATTTGTTATTTTAATTTCACACATATCCTTAATTTAATTTTACTGAAATAAAATGAAAATGTAAAACAGAAAGAAGCTGAGACGCACTTGCCGGAGCTAGAGGCAAGAGACGGCATCTCGCTGGCAATGGAAGACATTGGAACCTCTCGTGTTTGGAACATGCGCTATAGGTAAATTAGTTACGATCATCAAGGAACTTGTCAATTTTGAAAATTTGTTTACTATTAACTTTTTCGTGTAGTTTTCAAGAATTGGAACTTGACCAATCGTCGGTTATTTTTTAAAAGTTTCTTCAATTGGGATGCAGGTTTTGGCCTAACAACAAAAGCAGGATGTATCTCCTCGAGAACACCGGTAAGATCTTGAAAATATTACACCCGTTAGTAAATTTTCTTCTTTAAAATAATTTTGTTTTATAATTTATTTTCTTGTCATTTTACAGGAGATTTTGTGAAAACAAATGGACTCCAAGAAGGTGATTTCATAGTCATATACTCCGATGTCAAGTGTGGAAAATATGTAAGAAGAAATGTCACATTTCTCCTTAATTTTCATAATATTAAACGCTCTTCACTTTTTGCTAGCATAATTAATCTCATAGTTACTTAATACTATGACAGTTGATACGAGGGGTTAAAGTAAGACAACCGGCAGGACAAAAGCCGGAGACTCCACCGTCATCAGTAGCTGCCACGAAGAGACAAAGCAAGTCGCAGAGGAGCATTAAGAACAACTCTCCGTCCGCAAATATGGTCGCTTCACAGTTCACAAACATCTCAAGCAGTTCAATGAAAAAAATATAATATTATTTGGTGCGAAATAATAAAGATGTATAGAAAAGGGAAAATGGCAGCGTACCCGAGTGTGCCACTTCTCGTGCATGCATGGATCTCGTAGACTGTTCGAGGTTGTGATGATTAAAGCAGTTTTGTCGAGGTCCGGGTATTTACTCCATTTTTTCTTTTTGCTTCTCGAGTCGTTTTTATAATATTTAAGAAGCCTCTTTTCACGTAGAGATGATTATTCTAAAATGATGGTTGTATAATATTTGAGAAGCCTCTTTTCACGTATGAATGATATGATGCATTGAGCTGACATATTGTTCTGGTTCGAATGTTTTGTGCATGTCTTGTTTTAATGGATAGTAATGATATTGTACGTAGTTTTTTTTTGTCAACTTGTACGTAGTTATTCATAAGGAGTTACTTATCAAAAGAATTTTTCCTAAGAGGTTGTCATTTTGCTGGGTACGTAGTTATTCGTACTCCCCTATATTTGCTAGAGAAATGATATGGTGCAATCTACCTTTTATTTTTTGAAACCTATCCATACATTTTCGTATTCCTTCCCCGGGTCCACTTCTGCTCTATCTTCTATTGACATATACAATGAAGACCTCTTCTTATTATTCGTCGAACATCGCTTCAGCTGCTTCAATGGGTCGGAATCAATAATTGCATTGCCCTTTTTATGTGGACAAGCTATTTGTGATTCAAGTTTGGTTTTCTGTAATGTGAGATTAATTGGCTTCTTTAACTATTGGACACTTTAGAACTCTGTAGAACATTTTATTTCTCCTAGGAAAATCGCACTTTAAACCTTAAACTTATTTAACTAGCATATTAAATCTTCAATTGGGTTTTTGTATCATAATAAACTTTTAATTTGGCTTACTTTTCCATCAAGTAATCATTGTGACATGTTAACCTGCAATACTAGGTGATATGTTGTTTTTATTATTTTATTTATTTAACAAATGTAATTTACAATAAATAAATATAAGAAAAATTTATAAAAAAAAATTAAAATTACAGAAATTTTCTAAAACTGAATTTAACAAAAATAAAATATTTTCTTATAATTTTGGAAGTTTTTAAAAAAAAAAGCAAGTTGCAAGCAAAATGAATTGTTTTTTTAAATCATATAGGATGTATAAAATAATCTCACAAAAAATTAAATAAATTAAAAAATTATCACCATCAGAATGAACATTCTTCGTCATATAATCATTGAGCGTAACATTTTTATTTATATCGATAATGACATTAGTGTCAAAACTCAATGTTATTCGTAAGTCAGAAATTATCACCGTTCGAAGATATCAACATATCAAAATTAAACGTTTTAAAACTTAAAAAATGTTATTATTAATGGTGATATGATGAAACGGTTACTTTTAGTGGTGGTATATCCTAACTATTTATTTTCTTAGAATAATATTTTAGAGCTTTATATACACACACACATATATATATATATATTTTCACAGAATTGAATTTAAAATAAAAGTAAAGCATTTTTAAATTCTTAACAAAATATTTTGATTTTAAAAAATAAAATTTTTGAATTTTTCTGTATTTAAAAAAAATATTTTTTCGCAAAACCTGCATTTTCAAAAAAAAACAATAAATTTTAAGAAAATATTTTGATTTTCATTAAATACAATTTTAGAATTTCTGTAATTTTCTAATTTTTTAATGTTTGTTATTGTTATTTATTGTTAATTACATTTGTTAGTTAAATGAAAATAAAAAAAAAAACAACAAGTTACCTATTATTACAGGTTACATGTCACAATTTAACTTGATGGAAAAGTAAGCCAAGTTGAATGTTTGTTATGATACAAAACCCAAGTTAAATATTTAATATCCTAGTGAAATAAGTTCAAGGTTTAAAGTGCTAGTGAATGCCATTTGAAAGTCTTTTATGCGATTTTCCCCATTATTAAAGATATGCTTTAACAATTGAAAGATCGAGATGCAAAAATTAAGTCACAAAAACAAGAAAGTTTTTCTTGATTGAAGGGTTTATTGCTATAATTGTTCAATAATGAACGAACAGGACAAACAAAGCCCATTCTAGCATGAAGCTGAATTTGGGCATCACACAGAAGGTAACTTAAGGGTTTCAAATTTGAGTATGGGAGGGCCCATAGATTCCTACGATTCCTGCTAGACCAACCATACCCACTGCATCAGTAGTCCATCCATGCATAACAGGGAATGAATTCATACATGGAACACCAAATGAGTGGAATGAAGAAATGCTGGAGAACTTGGTTGCTTAAGAGGATATACCACTCATTCGGAGTTTGGCCATCAGTCGATCCAACAGGGATGACAAATATAGTTAGAGCCATACGAAAAGTGGGATGAATACTATAAAATCGGATTATTGGATTTATTGCTAGAAAGATTCTTTGAGTAGAACCTGAAATTATGGTTACAGATCTTAGTATCACAAAGCTCAAACCTTTGCTTAGAAATTGAATGCCCCACAACAGATACATGCATCATCTAGTATGGTAGATGGTATCAAGATATATATCGGTCACGAGGAATTTAACCCATCACCATATGTGATGTGATAATTTTTGTTCTCAATATGCCGAACTTAACTAATCAGTTAACCATGCCATCTTCGAATGTCCACCTACTTTGCAAGCTTGGCCTTTATCAACTGACACCATTATGTACACATTTTCCTAATATTGAGTGTGTATTCCAGTCTAGATTATTTGTTCTGGAAGAAGAGAGAAATAAAAAACCTGGAATTGGACAGAGATCCTAATCTATAAATAATATGGTATCTCTGGTAATGATAAATTATTTAGGAAACTCATGAGAGACCTACTAGAGCTAGTAAGGCATGCTCATAGTGAATCTTGCATGGTTTGATGCGAATTAAAAAATCTCAATGGACGAGAACTCGCACGACTAGACAAGGAATAACACAAACCTTACGTTTGCAGCGTATTTGTTTGGTGGATAGATCTTCGACTTCAGACGCCAATTCAGTAAATATAGATGGGTATGACATAATGGGGCATGAAAGGAACAAATGTTTGGATTGCGGAACAAGGATAGAAGTTTGACACTGAATTGGATGCACTTATTTGGGATATGAAGAGTATGCGTCAAAACACTTCTTGTCAGCATTTTGGAACGAACTGCAATGATGTTTGTCCAAATTTCTCAACAGAATTAGCAGATATGTTATTTTTACATAGAAGTTTCCATGATTTTAGGAAGTTCAATTTTTGTTATACAAATCTTTTTGTAGTTAGTTCCCACTTTAATTGCCTTTTTACATTGATTTCATAAGAAATAAACCCTTCTAATTTGATTTTAGTTTATCTAAGATTTGTCAATGAGATCATGTAACAAAAGCAGTTATAAAAGACATTACATTGATAGAAGAATATATGATACAATGATGATACACCAAAAGAGTAATTAGGAAGAAGAAGAAGAAGAATGCACTGTACTACAATATGGAATCGAACAACACTGTGGCTCACGAAAGCTGGCCCAGGTTGACGACTAGATGCGGATAGGAAGGACACTACGATGGAAAAGGAAAAGGAAAGGACACAAGGAAAAAGTAAAAACGGGAGCGAAGAAAACAAGTTATTTTTCTTCTTTGTATCCCTTAGCTATTCAGATATCTTCTTAGGTCTTGGCTTTGAGGGTTATAGAATTAGCTAACACCGCATACCAATCCTGCATTTGAGGGCACCAGAGCTGTAGGTAAGCATACTTACAACGGAAGATGGTTTAGCTCCCAAGCTAGAGGCTCTGGCATAGCTAGCAGGAGCAGCAGTTCCAGATTTAGTGAAGTAGGCACCATTGAGTAATTGGTCTCCCTGTGATCTCCAGTTCCATTGCTTCCATTCTCCTTGCCATGAACCAACCCTCTTTGTCACCTGTGAGAAAAATATAACATTCAGATATGCCCTACTTCAATCAAAGGTGTGTGTCTATACACATGATCAAATGTAGTAGTTTAGTTGTATACCTCTTTGGCAAAAGGGTTTGATGGGGCAAGGAACCGATTGCCTTGGCTGTTGATGGTTGGGTTAGCACTTCCACCAATCGCATACATTACCCAATGTGTGTAATCGTTGTTTACAACATGGAAATAACCGTGCCTACACCTGAAATAACAACAAAAGAAGACTCAGCACTCCTGATTTCTGATGCAAACAACCAGAAGACAAAGAAAAAAAGGAGTAAGAACCTTGGCATTCTCTGTATAAGCCCCTCCCCAAAATGGTTGTATGCTATTGTCACTTGCATCACCTTGTCTCTTGTGTATGAATCACTATGTCCCATCAACATAACCTGCATTCCAAATCAAGAAAATTATTCTCAACTCTTCAATAATCATGAGAAATGAATGTTGTCAAAGCTGCAGATTGTCTCTGTAGTGAATAAGCTAAGATCAAACGAAAAAAAAAAACTCTCTTTTACAACCTAACTTGTGAAACTACAGTGACTAATCACTCGAACCAAACTAACCATTTGAACCGAACTCCGTAATGTAAAGGCAATATAGACACTATGACACGAACCTCGTTGTGATGAGTGAGATAGTTATTGGAGATGGTAATGGCTGTAGATCCCATAATCGCATCAATCAACCCATCAGCACAATTGGACAAAGAATTGTGATCAATCCAAATATGACTCGATCCAAAAATCGAAATCGCATCACCATCCGCCATCGTCCTCCACCCATAATGCGATGGGGAGCTTCTCACCATAGCGTTACCCGTCCGTCTACAATCATGTATATTAATACCATGAATGATGATATTCGTCACATACTGGATCGTGAAACACGCGCCTCCGGCGATCGCAACGTTCGCGCCTCTTCCGTCGATCGTCTTGAAGCTGTTCATGATCAGCTCCTGTTTCAGGGTGATCACCATGTCGCGTTTGAACACGATCCATAGCGGACGGTCCTGGATCACGGCGTGACGGAGCGTTCCCGGCCTAGGGTTGACCGCGTCGTTGTCTGATGGATCCGTGACGACGTAGTAACGACCGTCGCGTCCTCCCACCGCGTTGCGACCGAAACCTATGGCGCAGTTGGCGAGACGCTTGCGACGGAGGTGCCAGTTCCGATCACATCTCCAGCAATCGTCGATTGGGTTTCCCGTGGCGCATGAGAAGAATCCTAGCTTTCTCCGCTCCGTGCTGTTCCTTATCGTCCTGCACGCGCGAAAATCAAATTCACTCGACTAATTAATAATTGCAGAAATAGTGCTGTAATGTTAATAAAGTATTCAATCAACCCGCAAAGTTTTGATTGGAGTGAAAAGCACATAAATTCAACAAGATCACGTGGGAGAAGGACCAAAGGAGAGGGGGACCCATGTGGTGTAATAAATGTGACTGAATATTAATATACGAAATCATATAACTTGTGATACGGACTATACGGAAAACTTTTTATCATTCTTTTTTTTTAATATTCTGTTTATGTGATGGCCTAAATAAATGTGAAGCCTCTAAAATAAGATATATAATATACACAATATGAAATATGTGTATATATTTAATTATATGTTTACGTCGGTGGAAAGTAGCGGCGACAGAGGCGCTTTAAATGGCGATCACGGCGTGTCTGTGTCACATATATAGCTGTAAGAACTTGTGGCCCATGAAGAGGTTTTTTTCCAAATCAAGTAATAGAGTTAACATTTACGGGAAAAAACTTTAATAAATTTTATAAAAGGAAACCTATGGGTGTAACTTATGTATATTATGTTAACAAAAAAAAAAACTCATGTATATTCATTTGAAAGGGATAACGTAATACTAATATGTAAGGAATGACAACTTAGACTTTTGAGTATATGAGATGGACAGAACGTGGAAATATACAATAAAACTGTCCAACCCATCAGTAATTTAAATACATTTTATTCTATTTTCAGAAAAAAATATTTCATCTGTTTTCTAAAAAGAAATATTTTATCTTTTCACATATATTTAAAACATTAGTTAATTTAAATAATTTCAAAGTGACAGTAATTCAATAAGTAGAGCTGATTTATTAATTTATTTTATGAAAAAACGTAGAAGTAATATTGTTAGAGAATGTAGACTATTTATTTATCTTGGAGTGAATATTAGTTAACTTTTGTTGAAATGCTTTGAAGATCTGAGAAGCAGTTTAAGAGTAACTTACATATCGACCAATGCAGCTACTTCTTCTGGGTTTTCAACAGCGTGTTCATTCCATGCACCGTCACTTAATCTGAGAAACAGTCAGCAGATCATTCAAAACGACGCCATATATACATTACTTAAGCATTCCAATTGATCAAAACTGGATGGATGAGATTGAACAAGAAGTAAAAACTCACTTAGCAGCCGTTGACGAATTGGTCGGGCTCTGAGACTTAAGCTCCTCTGCTTCGTGAGCTCTGTTACACAAAAATGCAGAGACAACAAGTTACGTCTAAGCTTTCACTAACAACGAATTAGTAAAAAGCTTTCAGAGTCTCTGAGCTTACATTGTCGATGCATTTACACAGACAAAGAATGCAAGAACAACTAGACTTGCTGAGAGAGCTAAGAGACTTCTCGACACCGCCATTGTTGAATATATTGAAGCTCTCTCTCCTTTGTGTATGATGAAGAGGAAAGTAGTAGAGAGAGATTTGTAACTTGGAGAAGCTGAAGATTACAATAAGCTTATATATAGGCAAGCAACGAAGGTGGGAAGAAGGCGCTTAACTCCGTTAAACTATTATATTGCTCGACGTTAGGATTTCTGTTACGGCGGGAACATATAGTTTAACGCCGTCCTTTAACTGGTGTCTTCCGTGATATTAGGTAGGGTTGACTTCAGTTAAAAAAGGTTGAATTAATTATGAGTGATATGACTTTTAAAACATTTTCGCAGCCTTAATGAGTCTAAGCAAATTGATATTTTTAGTTGGTAAATTACCACTTTGCAGTTCCTTCTTACCAAATTTTATATACTTCTCGAAATTCTAAAGTATATTTTGTTATGGCGCGTTTCTTGTATTACTTATTTTAATACTTCCTAGTTTTCTATTGTTGTAATCGTATTTTCACATGTATTAAAAACGTTGAGAATAATACCTCTAATCTATGATTACTATCTTGACACGTTAAATATACTTTTTGTTATTTTTTAGAAACATTTACCATTACTAACTGTTTGTGGTAAAATAGAGAATACATAAAAATCTATAAATTAATGTAAAATTACAATAATTTATTAGTTTTTAATTTTATTATTTAAAAAAACCTAATTATAAATTTATATTTATAATATTATTATTTAGAAAAAGAAAAAAATATATCCACAATATATCATTAAATTTTATATATTCAAATTTCATCTATTTCTATCAAAATATTTTATCTATTATATACATTGGATATTTGTAACTGAATAGTGTTTTATGTAATTCAATATAATAACACCGAAATTTTATAAACTAAATATTAAGTTCGAATGAAATTTATTTATTTTAAAATAAACAGTAAAATGTTTTATTGTGTTTATAAATTATTAGTCATGATTTTCAAGAGAAACATATTTATTTGAATTTTTTTTAGAATATTTTAATCTTGTTATTTATTTATTTTATACTGTTACAATTTAGACCCAAACTTATTTATTAGTTTTTATCGTGTTTATTAATTTATCAAATATTTGGTTGTAGAGTTTATGTTGTACTTTATATCATTTAGATATGCATCATACAATCAAATATCAATCAACTATGAAACATAAATATTTAGTAACAATATCACTACAAGAAAACACTGACTTTACAACGAAAATTATTCCTCGTAAATTTACAAGTATATTACGTCGAGTTTACGACGAAAAGCAGTTTCGTCGTAAAGTCGTTGTAATATTACAACGAAACCCTTTCGTCGTAAAGTGGACGTAAAGTTACAACGCGTTTACGTGGAAAAATAAATTTCACGTAAACGCGTTGTAATTTAACGTGGACTTTATGACGAAACATGTTTCCTTATCTTTCCTCTTAAAGACGTTGTAATGTTACAAGGACTTTACGAGGAAACATATTTCCTCGTAAAAGCGTTGTTATTTAACAAGTATTTTACAACGAATCTTGTTACCGTTACACTTTGTCGAAACATGTATTAATTGTGCTTGATACCTAACTGTATTCCTTGTAAAGTGGATGTAAATTCCAGGTAAAAACGTTGTAAATTCGTAGTAATATATTTCGTTGTAAAATACTTGTTAAACCTTTACCTACCAAACTCGAAAATCTTCTATATATATATCATTTCTCAATGCTCAAAACACACCAACAAATATAAGAAAAAAAAACTGAAAAACACAAAGAGAAAAAAATGGCTGATGGACNTTCAAAATTTGCACTTAGTGAAACTGTTTGGAAGCATTTAGTAAATAGAGGATTCACACCGCATTACTATATTTGGTATCAACATGGAGAGGGTTATGGTGGAGATGAAGCTAGTAGTAGTAATAATTATTTTGAGAATCCTGCTAATAATGAAGAACCGAATCAGAATGAGCAGATGATAGATCATGATAGGATTCAAGACACGATTACTCATGCATTTTTAGAAACAACTACAACAATAGCTCATGAAACTGGGAATGTAGAAGAACCTAATTTGGATGCAAAAAGGTTTTATGAAATGTTAGATGCTGCAAATCAACCAATCTACACTGGTTGTAGAGAAGGTCTCTCTAAATTGTCTCTAACAGTTAGGATGAAGAATATTAAAACGGATCATAATCTATCTGAGAATTGCATGGATGCTTGGGCGGAGTTGTTG
>OVBX01003016.1:0-18163 GCA_900406325.1 Erucastrum elatum | reverse complement strand
TTTCACAAAAAAATGATGACATGGCTTCAAGAAAAATATGACATGGATTATTCTATTTATTGTTGATTATATTTTTGGTAATCTTTTTCGGATATGGTAATAACATATACCTTACATTTAACATTGATATTTCTTTTTTGGTAAACTTTTTTTCTAAAATATGGTAATATCTCATATATCATCTATAAAATAAATCTATTCATATATAAAAATTACAAATTTCGAAATGTAATTTTTTTTATAATTATACAATTTTATTATTAAAGCTTTCGAAATTGCTACATTTTAAAAAATAAATTTCTAAACGTAAAATCATTAGTTTCTTATATAGCTACAAATTTTATGAAAATTGTTTAGTTTAAATTTTTGATAATTATACAATTTTATATCATTTTTTTAGTTTTATACAAATTGATCTAATTCGTGAAAAATATAAATTGATTTAATATATTTAGCCAATATAAATAGATTGAAAATATTATCTAAGATTACAACTTAAATATATACATATATATTCTTCAATATTAAAAAAATCTTTTTTATCTTAGTTCAATATTTAAATAAATCAAATATATATCTACATATTGGTAAAAATAATAAAATTTAAAACATTTAATATTTTTTTCTAAATATAAATTAAATTTTGAAAAATTTCTTACTGCACATTGGTGCAGGAAAACACCTAGTATATATATAATAAATTATACAATATATTGATCATATATTTATGAGGAAAGTGATTTTGTAAATAAGCTATGTCTTGCAGGCATTAATGTTTTTCTAGTTATAAAAAAAATTTCCTTATTTACATGTTGAAAATATACTTATTTGTTAAATATGCTTAAAATTAGAAATATTTGGTAAATTTCCGGTTTCGAAAAAGAAATTATGAAACTGATACGTTTTCTACTTTTTTAGGTAGGGTTGGACAAAAAATCCGAACCAAACCGAGTCGAACCAAACCGAGTCAAACCAAACCATTTGTCCAAACCAACCAAATCGAAACCGATTTAAACCGAACCAAAGTATATTTCAAACCATTTGGTTAAAGATTTGTCCAACCCGATTGGTTCGGTTTTAAACCGAACCGAAACGAGAAACCAATGTGTTTTTGTAATTATTTAGATTGAAAATATTGGTAACTAGATATGGACTCGTGCGTTGCACGGATTTTGATTAATGTTTTAAATTCATTGTATGTTTTTCTATGTATTGTGTGAAAATTATTTTAGGTGTAAAAATTATTTTTCTCACATGAATTTTGGTTAATACTCTTTCAACAATCATGGCACATAAGTGAAGTGAGTTATTAGCAATGTTATATATAAGGTTAGAGGAAAAAACTATTTTGAAAAATTCAAAGCAAATTCACGTAAAAATATAAAAAAATAAAGCAAAATACGGAGAATTTAAAAGTTGAGTCAAGCCGATTGATATGATGACAATGTCATCCACTTTTTTAAGATATTAATTTAATGCATGTTTGTATTAATTTTCTGTGTTATTTTTCTTGATCAAACATAGTATAATGCTTCCATGACAATTTAGTAATGTTTTGTATTGTCATTGTAAGATCTCGTAACTTTTTTCTGCATTCACTAGAATTTATATATTTTGGTTTGTATGGTTTATTCATCTTTAAAATATCTTCAGTTCTCAACTCTGTATATTTCTCTATATTTTCTCATAAAATATTATTCTATTATAATGTTAATTTCTCCATTGTGTGATTCCGCTATAGAATTTCTATATTTTAAGGAAAAATGCAGTGTAATGATATTTTCATCTCTTTATCTATAAACAAAAATACCATCTTTATATATAAAGAAGACCATGAATCTCTCCCAAAGGTGACAACTAGAATGCCATGCTGGAAATTAAGGCTTTCCCATGCTGCCAGGTAAGCGACGCCGCGTTTCATTTATTCATTACCGTCATGGGTTTTGTTCGTTTGGCATGTAATTGGGCTGTGAAATTAGAAAGTGTTTCTGGTCCGATGAGAAGGAGTTCCCTCTAACCCTAATACGGCTGCAACAAAGAAACGAAGTACGTTTGGCATTCTCTAGCATTAAATCGCCATTAGCATCCTCAGGGTAACGGCCTGAATCTCCACCTATAAATGTGTTTGTTGCCTGCGATGAACCGTCCCACCGCTACGAGATCCGAAAGGTCACTCTCTATCAAGCATCAACTCCATCTATGGTGAATTCCGATGACTGCGATTTCTTCATTCATGTGGGTCGAAGAGCTTAGATTGATGCTTCACCAATGGTTCAGGAGACTGGATTTTGTTTCTCTAATTCAGGATCTCAGGCTTCATCCATCAATGAATCTTGGTGAGTTAGACTTGATTTGTCGATCTATAAATATGTTGGTATTTCTTTTTTTTGGCTACAAATAATTTGGTCTTCAATTCAGTATTCATAGGTCTATAATAAGGAGCCAACAAAAAGTTGTTAGTTGATATTGCCAAGAACACGATACTCAAAATTGGTATTGTGAAGGTATTTGATCGCTTCCTTTTGCTTAATGGAGATCTGGGTTTAACTTCAATTTAACTTCCTGCTCTAAATCTCACTCCCTATGGTTCACATTTGTACTTAGACAGCAGAAGCTCAATAAGCATTTGAAAAGGAATCTCCTTCTAGAGCAGAGAGTGAAGTTAGGGGGAAATTAGCACAAATACTTCATGGCAACGAGGGTAATATTTTTTTTCTCGCTATCATGGCTCCAAATTCCTTTCTTTACTATTAAACTATTTTAGACATTTATACGCCTAAACCTAATACAAGTTCTTTTGTTCTTTACTTTGTTTTTCTTACTGTCATAGCTCTGAATTCCTTTTCTCACTTCATGGTAATGAGGTTAACACACTTGGTATGTTCGTTTTTGGTTCCTCTATTTTCATGAAAGTCAATGTGAATATTTATTTATTACTCCAAAAGAACAAATCTATGTTTCTTTCTTAAAGGGTTAACTTTGAAGGAGCTTCCTCTGTTTTCACATCATTGGCTAACGCAGAGAGTTTTCATCACACTCACTGGCATGTCGTTAAGTTGGACTTGAATATATTTATTTTGGTTCACTGACATCTCGACATGCTACCTCTAGACACTAAAGTAATTTTGAGGAAATCTCCCATAACTCTCCTGAAGAGGCCAACAGTAGAGAAGCGGCACATTAGCTTCTTCTTTTTTCAGTCTCAATAATGGTGTCTTTTACTGGTATCTTGATTTGTTGTATTTTTGGGATGCATTTTTTTCTGTATGACTTAATTCTAGAGTCTGTATATTTTAGCTGCATATCTATGGTAATTGTTTCAGTTTCTTGGTAAATTGGTCCATCATCGCTGCTATCAATTTTTTTTTGTTTCAGGTGTTTGTTATCTCATCAAATACCAATGCATCTATGAAGGCACGCATCGCTTAGCTTCAAGAGGATGCATGATCGGTCACATCATTTGCATCTGAGTAATGCTTTACAATCTACTCTTGAATTTATTTTGTTTCTCCCATGTTCTCCCAGTTCAGTTCAATTTAAGTATAAGCATATTTCCTACTTAATCAAAAATGAGATTTGTTTGACTGCTCATCAATCATACATTTACTGTCATCGTCAAATATTATTTACTTCTAATACGTATGATTACTCGAAGTCGTATGAAACATTTAGAAAATTTCACAACGTTAAGAGTTTGGCGTATACAAGCGTAAGATTTTTGGAAGTGCCACAATGACTTAACTTTGGCCAATCAGTAATATTTCTTTATCAAATTTGAAAGTCATTAGTCAAACATTGATTTATCATTAGCCAAAAAAAGAACAATTATTAACCGTATTTCTTGGCAGTCGTTATAAATCATATTAAAAAAGTAAGCAGAATGAGGAGCAATTAAAGGAATAACACTTCGTGAATGAACCAGGCCATAATATCTCTTCTTTAATATTTTTTTTTAAGAAAAAAAAAGAGACCTTTGGCTTACACCTTTAAGCGTTAATAAGTTTTCCAGCCATACGGATCACAACTTAAAACTTAAAACTGTGTTCACTGGATTTTATTCATCAACACCAAAAAATTGTAAGCATACAAACGAGTGAAAGGATCCGATGAAGGCAACTACCAATCAGATAAACTGATTAAGACTTCTGGAAATGCGATATTTAGAACTCTATTTAAATGCCTAAGATTCAATGTAAAAGTTATGAATTCAATGATTTTAAAACTAAGATAAAATTATGATTGGTTGTACATTTGAAAAAGTCTTGCATCAAAACTTATATAATTAATATAAATGAATATTTAGATCATGGGTCTAAATAGTTGGGATGTAGATGCAGAAAATTTGTTGTAAGAATTTAGTTTGTCGATTTTAGGTTATAGTGATTTAGTTGTAGGTTTTTGATGTAGCAAGATATGACAATTTTTAAACCAGTTTTCTAAGAAAATGTTTTAAAAAAAATTGTATCTAAAGGTGAGTGTCAATTAAATTACTAAGAGAATAATGTAATCAAAATGTTTTATAAAAACAAGTGAAATGAAACATTTTTACAGTCCAACCAATCAAATACAAAATTAAAATTAAATAATATTTCCATTTTGCTCATCACCTTATATATATCATTTAGACCAAAAATAACAAATATATCTGATATTTGGATATTATTTGTTTTAAATTTTGTAACTCAGGAAAATAACTGAAAATAATTATATAACTTTTTAGCTACTTATATTTTATAATATATTATAATATTTATATATCAAAATAAACATACATACAAAAATAAGAAATTATATTACAATATATTTGGTTGTAAATGATTTTCTAACCTATATAAATAAAATTTTAAAAAACTAAAAAGACTAAAAATAAATTTTTTTACAATAATATTTGGCTACTAAAAAACTATACGGAAATGTGCAAAATAAACACAAAGTTTACGCTAAGAATATATTTAAAATCTCTATAAATCATATAAAAATTTTAGTATTTCGGTAATGAAAATACAAATACTGTAGTACCAAATTCTACCAATGGGCTCTCCAAATCCTGACAACAAAAACATCTGGGTAGATGATCTTGAAAGGAACATAGAAATGTTTATGAAGATTTCCAGAATCTGAAATCCTATGCCTAAGAGTTAAAGACCAAAAATGGTCAATAAATGCTCATATTTGTTCATAATACACAATAGAGTTTATTTTACCAAAACCGTGTATCACCAAACAATAAACTTAAGAAATGAGACTGATGAACACCAAAATCAACATTCTCAATCCAGGAACACCATTTCCATTCCAGTTGAATGGCTAATGTTTTGATTGCCAATTTCTCACCAAAATTGAGATTTTCTTTTTGAAAAATTATGCAAAGGTCTTACGGTTGGCGAGAACCTCAAAAAGATTCATATACATTAGTTATTAGATACGAATTATTCAATTGGAAATGACATAATAACTCAAAATAAAAACTACTTACAAACAAACTAACCAGCAACTTAAATTAATAAAATAATATATCTCATACATCTTTTGAAAATGTAAATCTAAAACACAAACCACAAAATCATATAAAAAATAATAATTTAGATCACAAGTAAAGTACATTCCGCCCGTAGGGCGGGCCAACCCTAGTATCTCTATATTCTCCTCTAAAAATAAAAGATTTCTATTGAATAATCACACATTAGAACAAATCTATCTCTATAATATAATTTCTTTATTTTAGAAGAGAATACATATATTAATATATAGGTGAATTGGAAATAATCTTAGTTGTATAATAAACATAACACATTATGGATCAACATTTTTATCATACAATCAGAGGTAATGGAATTATTAATAATTTATGTAGTTTGATACTGCCTTGATTCTTGTGATATGTGTATGATAAATGCCATGTTTCTGAATCTCATTTGTGTGAATAATTGTTTATAAAAATGTATAGTATGTGTTGTAATATACATGAATAAGATACCATCACTAATAAGTTTTTTAATTTCATTTCAGATATATGATGTTAAATATCAAATATATATTTTGGAGTCTCGTTTTAAAAAAAATGATTATTCAGTTTTTCTCACTTTGGATCTGCAATTAACAAAGTTTTTCAGAAAATAAATATGCATATAACACTAAATTATAATTTTCTGTATAGAACAAATTAATTACATAATTATACATATATAAGATTTTTAATAAAAGAAAACAAAAATAAATATTTTTTTTGTAACTATTAGTTTTTAACTTATTGATCAATATATATTGATAAGATAAAAAATCTTTTTTTGTTAACGATGATTAATTATGTTAATATAAATTATAAGAAACAATACATAGATGTATCTACAGTTAGCAATACTATAACTTTTATGAAGATCTGCGTCTGACTATAATTTCATGAGTTGTTTTCTAAGCTCCATACCAGACGATATTCTTTGAACAGTATTAAACATATCCTATAAACTTTTTTGCCAATAAATTAATAATTTACTTTCTCTAAACTCAAAATCTAGACCAAAGAGTGTTAAATCATTAACCCTTAGCAAACATTGATTATTGGAGCTTCCGTGAAAATTAGCTAATTATAGAAAAATGATAAGATTATTTTTACAAATCTCTTTTGCTTAGAATTTTAATAAGGCAAAATATTTAGATCTTATTATATAAAGCTGAGTTTTCAAAGTTAATAATTGACAAGATAGTTACACATGTCAATTATATATTTAAGATTATGACATGTGTTAAATATATTTTTTTTTAATTATATCATAAGAATTTTAAAATTAGTTTTCCTTTTTTTTAAGTCTAAAACAAAAAATCTGTAAAGAAACAAATATTTTCATATAAATAATTATTTAATAATTTTTTAAACGTGTGTTTGAAATAATTTCAAGATACAAAAAATTTTGTAAGATAATTTTGTTACAAATTAAAATATTTTTAAAATATATTTTTCGTATAAATTTATTATATAAAGCTTGACGCTTCAAAATTTTCAAGATCACAACGAATAACAATTGTATATTTAGGATTATAACAATTTTTCTTTAACAAAATAAACCAAATAATTTTAAAACTTACCTTCTTCAGGGCTTATTTTCCAAATAACCAAAACAAAAATAGAAATTAGATTTGTAGAGAGAAGGTAGAGAGAGATAGGAAGAGAAAGTAGAATAAAAAATTCACTACTATTCTTTGAATTATATATTGGTAGAATTTTATTGTTATCTTATTCTTCTTGAATAGTCATAAGAAAATTAGGATGTTTTCATGTTCGGGTTTATATGTGTTTGCTCATACGAAAATCAGATACATATTTGATATTTTTTTAGAGTCACTAAAAATTTATTAATATTAACGTTCTAATTGATCTTTATATGTGTTCAGTAAAAAACCAAATTTTATGCATTAGTTTATCATATTTTCTACTTCACTATGTAGTCTTCTCTTATTGTTCAGTTTAGTTAAGGTGTTATAGCGGAAGGTAGTATCAAGACACAATGAACTCGGAAAATTAACTAAACTGAATTAGTTTAATAAAAAGTCTTTATCGTTATTATAAAGTGAGAACAAATTATTTGAAAAAAAAATATTCATAAAAATATTAATTTAAGAGCATAAAAATGTGTATGACGTTCTCTTTCGACTCCATTGGCTCAATTTAAGTTTCTAATTCACTGTATTTCACCTTAATTGGTATTTTCAGAATTGAGTAACACATGTCAATTATATATTTAATATTATGACATTTTTTAAATAATAATTTTTTAATTATATCATAAGAATTTTAAAAGTTAGTTTTCCTTTTTTCTAATAGTCTAAAACAAAAAAAAGGTAAAGAAACAAATATTTTCATATAAATAATTATTTAATATTTTTTTTAACATGGGTTTGAAATAATTGTATGATGCAAAAAATGTTGTAAGATAATTTTGTTACAAACTAAAATATTTTCAAGATATAATTTTCTTATAAACTTATTATATAAAGCTTGACGCTTCAAAATTTTCAAGATCACGACGAATAACAATTATATATTTAAGATTATAACATGTGTTAAATAACATTTTTTCTTTAAAAAATAAACCAAAAGAATTTTAAAACTTAGTTTTTTAAGGGCTTATTTTCAAAATAACCAAAGAAAAAATAGAAATTAGATGTGTAGAGAGAAGGTAGAGAGAGATAGGAAGAGAAAGTAGAAGAAACAATTCACTATTATTCTATGAATTATATTTTTTGGTAGCATTTTTTGTTATCTTATTCTTCATTAATAGTCAGAAGAAAGTTATGATGTTTTCATGTTTGGGTTTATATGTGTTTGTTCATACGAAAATCGGATACACATTTGATATTTTTTCAGAGTTACTAAAAATTTATTATTATTAACGTTCTAATTAATCTTTATATGTGTTCGGTAAAAGACTAAATTTTATGCATTATTAATTCATATTTTATACTTTGCTATGTAGTATTTTCTTATTGTTCAGTTTAGTTAAGGTGTTATAGTGGAAGGTAGTATCAAGACACAATGAACTCGGAAAATTAACTAAACTGAATTAGTTTAATAAAAACTCTTTATCGTTATTATAAAGTGAGAAAAAATTATTTGAAAAAAATGTTATTAAAATTATTAAATTAAGAGCATAAAAATGTGTATGATGTTCTCTTTTGACTCAATTTAAGTTTCTAATTCACTGTATTTCACTCTAATTGGTATTTTCAGGATTGAGTAACACATGTCAATTATATATTTAATATTATGACATGTGTTAAATAAAATTTTTTTAATTATATCATAAGAATTTTAAAAGTTAAATTTCCTTTTTTTCTAATAATCTAAAACAAAAAAAAATATATGTAAAGAAACAAATATTTTCATATAAATAATTATTTAATAATTTTTTAATGTGGGTTTGAAATAATTATATGATGCAAAAAATGTTGTAAGATAATTTTATTACAAATTAAAATATTTTAAATATATAATTTTCTTATAAACTTATTATATAAAGCTTGACGCTTCAAAATTTTCAAGATCATGACGAATAACAATTATCTATTTAGGATTATAACATGTGTTAAATAACAATTTTTTCTTTAACAAAATAAACCAAAAAAATAAAACTTAATTTTTAAGGGCTTATTTTCCAAATAATCAAAACAAAAATAGAAATTAGATTTGTAAAGAGAGGGTAGAGAGAGATAGGAAGAGAAAGTAGAAGAAAAAAATCGCTATTATTATTTGAATTATATTTTTTGGTAGCTTTTTTTGTTATCTTATTTTTCATGAATAGTCATAAGAAAATTAGGATGGTTTCATGTTTGGGTTTATATGTGTTTGTTCATACGAAAATCAGATACATATTTGATATTTTTCAGAGACTAAAAATTTATTATTATTAACGTCATAATTGATCTTTATATGTGTCGGTAAAAAACCAAATTTTATACATTATTTTATCATATTTTCTACTTTACTATGTAGTATTTTCTTATTGTTCATTTTAGTTAAGGTATTATAGTGGAAGGTATTATCAAGCCACAATGAACTTGGAAAATCAACTAAACTGAATTAGTTTAATAAAAAGTCTTTATCGTTATTATAAAGTGAGAACAAATTATTTGGAAAAAAACATGTTAATACGAATATTAAATTAAGAGCATAAAAATGTGTATGTCGTTCTTTCGACTCAATTGGCTCAATTTAAGTTTCTAATTCACTGTATTTCACTTTAATTGGTATTTTAATGATTGAGTTTGATTAGGCCTAAGTTTGATTTAAACTTTTTGCTCTATATTTTTTTTATCTAGCCTTAAATACAAAACTTCTAAACTGCTTATGAACTATATTTACAGAAACTTATATACCAAGCAAAACTTACATGGAAACACAATTTTTTATTCCTTAAATAAGTTTTAAACAGTATATATAAACATGCTACATTTTCAATAGAAAGTATGCTAATTTTATGTTTATCATGCAATTAAAAGATCAATCAAAATCAATGCAACGCACGGATCCTTATCTAGTTTATTATAAAGTAGTCTGTTGTATTCTCAGGTTTTTCTAATTCATTTAAAAAAATTAAACTAACCTTTCTTTCATAATCATATTTTTATGATTTTAAAAAGGAAATTTATTTTTTTTTAAATAAAGTTATATTCATATAGCTTATACAATTTTATTTGTTTATTATTTTAAAAAGTAAATTTGCTTTTAAATAATTATTAGTATAAAATTCTTTTTCGTTAACTATACTTTATTTTATTCTGATAGATATTCAAATATTTTCAAAATTTATTCAAATTTTTGTGTATTTGTTGTGTTTTGGCTTTTCCAGGTTTCTGGGTACTTTAAATTTTTTGGTCCTAAATATCTGATTTGACCCGAACTCATTATCTACCCAGTTACATGTGTACATGCAGTTGAATTATATATTTAAACCAAACCGAATAAAAAAATGACCGAACCTAAACTGTTTTTTTTTTTCAAATACCAAGTTAGATCGAAATATCTAGGATCCGAATAACTTGGACCTGAAAGGAACCGATTCGTAGCCAATCCTAAGGCCTCAATGCCCTAATCTGCTCTCTCATTATATTTGAATGTATTTGTAAGAGTTATATTTGTTAAGTCTATGATACTTAAAATTTATTTGAGTGATTTTTAGCTAATAAAGTTTTTTGTCCTGTTGAAAGTGACTTACATCTATTGTTGAAAGCACTCGTGTTATAACCTCCAATTCAAGTTCATGGAGAAGTAAGACTGTATGTACGTCAATATATGGCATGTCAATATATGGCACGTCAATATAATTGAACTCTATAGTTGTACGTCAATATAATTGGATCCGTTTAGAAATAGTTCGTCAAACCCATTATATTATTAGAGAAAATTTCGTAACACAACTATATGATCATAAATCTCATTATATTTTTTTAATATGGAGAGTTAGACCAAATCAATAAAAAGGGAAATAGTCCAAAATGACTTTCCTATGTAGATTTATTTATAGACTTCTTCTCTTTTAATAAAGTATATGCTCAATATGATTATAGTTTACACTCACATGTGTTTTCTTTGTTAATTAATCATATGTTATGCTTATATTTTATTATTTGATATCATCACGGTCGCATACATGTATATCGACAAGCTAATGCTCAGTTTGTTATATTTGATAGCCGTGTGACTTGCATAAAAACGTTTGCATATAATTTGCTTTGTACACTGATAATTAGTCATACAACTGCACATCGTTATTGTTTATAGCTCATGACGTTCTGGTACAATTTACTCCCTCCGTTTCATATTATTTGTCGTTTTATACTTCGGCACATAGATTAATAAAACATTTAATTTTGTATATTTACTAGATAAAAACATCATTACCAATACACTTAACAACATTTCAACCAATATACTTAACCACATCTCGAAGGAATAAAAAAGCAATAAATTTTGCATTGAAATCATAAACGACACTTATTTTAAAACGAAAATTTTCCTCTAGAACGACAATTAAATCGAAACGGAGGGAGTAATATATATTGCTCCTCGAAACTAGAAATATAGCATGTATATGGAATGAATCTTGAAGAATCATATTTATGATATATTTACATTTATTTCATTATTATATTTACAAGTAATATATTAGATACTGAAAAAGAAAAGTCTTATTTACTTATATTATTTATTAAGAATTATCTTTTCTATTTTACGTCAAAAATATATGGGTAGCATTGACTTTGTTTCGATCAGCTTGCTTAACTAAACCATGAGATATATCCGACTGTTTAGATTTGTTTGAATGTTTAACTGAGTTCATATTAATGAGAGCATGGATAAGTTACGCTTAGAATCTTAACGACAAATATCCTTCTTTATATTAAAAGAGAAGTCAATTTAGTGATTTTCGGTTACGTAGCATTCATACAAGGGACTCTCGAATTAATTCTTATAATTCTATTGGTTCCTTTTTTCTAATTTTTTTGATTTATTTTTAATCGGCTGGTAAGAGTCATTAACCTAGAACCAATTAATATGTGCTTCCAAACACTCTCATCCGAGTTCTTTTATATATGTTAAGATATCTCATGAATCGAGAATACAATTTATCATCCGAGTTTATTATATGAAAATGTATGACAATACAAGTTTAGTTTAAAATATGTTAAAAATGTGAATCGAGAAAACATACACATATAAACACATATATTTTGATTAAACATTGGTGTCTTTTTCTTTTCATATTTTCATAAATATATACAAATGTGATTTCTTATCCTGGTAAGAATAATACACACATACATTTTATTTTATTTTATAATTTATATTATACTAAAATATGTTAAAATTAGTAATAAATCAAAACGTTCACTAAGTACTAAATAAATGCTATTTCAGAATTCTAAGTATTACTAAATAATATATGTTTAGCCACCAACAACATTATTTAAAATTTAAGTGAAATTTAAAATATTTGAAAATTTAAAATGATTTAAACATTTTATTTCAATATAAAAAAGAAATAAAATTGAATATATAGAAATAGAAGTGTTTATAATGTTTTCTTATTGAGAATATACATTTCGTTTTAATGACTTACCTTATTTTAATTATACATACCTTGCACAATATTTTTCTTTCTTTAGTTATTTGTATGTTATGAATTATATTAAATTTAGTAGATTCGTATTAAATGTATTACCTTATTTACAAAATAAAAACTTGCATAAGACATTGATATGACAATAAAAGTTTAGTCTTTCTATGTTCACAATGATGAAAATATATGACACTACAAGTTTAATCTTTCTATGTTTATAATGACGAAATTTTATTTATATAAATAAAAAAAATTAAATTATTAATAGATTATAATTATTTATTATATGTAACAAATGAGAGAGAAGAGTGCAATAGAAGGTAACCTTCATTTGTATGTTTAAATTAATAAAGGAGATTTTTTATTAATAGTGTAAGCTATACAAACAAGGTAACCTTCATTTGTAATAAGGTAATAATTATTTTGATATGACAATACGAATTATTAAATTGATTGAAATAAATTTTGGATACATTTTATATTTAGTTTGAATGTTATCTAGGATTTATGCCAAGCCGAAATTATTAGTTTGATTGAAATAATTTTTATACCAAGCCTTTATGTGAAATGATTGAAAGAAAGGTATAGCTTTAGAAGTAATGAATTATGCTTCCATATATTACAACGAATCTAAAACTATAGACTATTTGGAATAAATTATTTGGTTACCATATATTAACAATACACTACTTTGTTTCAGTCAACCAACTTTCTAAATAATATATATCTTCATTTTATTTAAAACGAACCAAATCCTAATTCAGAGATAAATATCACAAGATCTTGACCACGAATATATAGGATTGTGTGAACATAGTATTACTTGCAAACAAGAACGTATTAGTGTAATAGCATTATTTGCGCAAAATTCTATGGGAACTTGCCATAAGAGGAATGTTGTAATAAATCGTTCTGAACCCTTGGTCACATTACTTGCACAAGTACCAATGAGATACTCGAATCGTATATTCTAAGTTACCTTATTTTTTTTAATAACTTAATGCTAATTAAAAGATGAATTAAATCGTATATTGTAAGACAAAACTTGATTGATACTTGTAATAAAACTTGCCATCAATTTAAATTGGAAGACAAGAATAGAGAATCATCATTTATTTTAGTGACTTGACAATATAAAGATGCCTTAATCCTTGCGAATGTAATAATTTTGCAAATTAATATTACATTGTATTCAGTTTCATAATCTTTCTAAATTGATCACACGATATTAATCACTTTCCTTATATTCTAATTCGAAAATTGGCACAAGACATCGGCATTTAAATGCAAAAAAATATATTGCATGCAGATCTCAAACATTTGGAAAGCTCGTCAATATATAAACGCAATACTAAAGTCTTAGATATTATAAGAGAGATTGAAGGGGAATACCAAAATTTTAATAACATTTTGGCAATGGTTCAAGCTACCAAAAATCGATTGTCTTTTACCAGGCAATTGAGACCGTGTAAAGATACATGACGTATTGAGGTTACGATCCTTCGTTTATGGAGAAACTACAACAGAGATTCCGGAAACACCATCGAAATAGTTTTTGCCGATAAAAAGTAAGTATATTAATGGTATTATATTTTAGACTAAAGTGTTTTGCGCAAGTTTTTTTCAATCCAACTAATTAAACTTAGTCTCATCACTGTCTAGGGGACAAGAATTCATGCTCAAGTTGGTGAACAGCTCATAAAACAATTTGAAGGGAAACTAAAAGAGGGTGATGCGAAGGTCATCCAGTTATTCAAACTGTGCGATGCTATGGGTGATTATCGAACCACCGCGCATCCCTACAAAATTGGATTCTATCAAACTACTTTTGTTGGACCAGCAGATGACTTCCCAAGTGAAGTTCCGGAGAAGTATCTTGTGAATTACAGTGATATTATTGATGAAAAATTTGATAACAACCGTTTGTTGGTTAGTCAATTCCTACAATTACTTAATTTTCTTTTTATTTTTTCGTATGCAATGATTTAACTGGGATTTTAATTTCACCTTAACTTTATATTGTAGATGTTATTGGCCAAATAGTGAACTTCGGATCTCTTGAAAAAAAAAGTCATTAAAGGAAAAGATAATTTGAGGCTATTGATTGAGTTACGTGACCAAAAGTAAGTTTACAATACCTAGGCTTTTCCTTTGATCAATTTGCTGAGGTTTGAATATACATACGATTAACCTAACTTTATATTATATGCAGTGATGTCAACAGATAAGGAATTGTATAGACATCGAGCCATTCTTGCTCCCACAAATGATGAAGTGGATAAAATTAATGATTACATGCTTTCGCAGTTGCCAGGTAACATGTTGAATCTGATACTCTTATGTTCTACTACCAATAAGAGGTCACTAAAGAAAAGGATTTACATATAATTTCAGGTGAAGAGAAGATTTACCTTAGCTCGGATAGTATTATCCCATCTGATGTTGACATAGAAGAAAATGTGACCTATCCTGCGGAGTTTTTGAACAGTGTTAAAGTGGCTGGAATGCCTAGACATTGTTTGAAGCTCAAGGTGGGTGCTCCTATTATGTGTCTTCGTAACATGGATGTTGCAGATGACTTATGTAATGGTACTAGGCTAATTGTTACTCAGTTACTGCCCCATGTGATAAAAGGTAGAATTATAACCGGAAACAATATTTCTGGAGACAAGGTTTGGATCTCTATAAAGTTTGCCATGCCACCTCACGTAAAGTTTCCCTTCAGAATGCGTCGAAGACGTTTCCAGTTACATTGACATTCGCGATGACCATCAACAAAAGTCAAGGTCAAACACTGGAAAGTGTTGATTTGTTCTTGCCTAGGCCAGTATTCTCTCTTGGTCAGCTCTATGTTGCACTTTCGAGAGTTAAGTGGAGACCGGGATGAAAAATCTTAATAACTGGTAAAGAATCGAAGCCGGAGACGAAAACATTGAATGTTGTCTACAAACAAGTTTTTCAAAATATTCCGTAGTCAGGGTGCGTAATATTAATATACTTTTTCAAATATTGAAGTTTTAATATATAAACTGTTAGAATTATTTTTTTTTACAAGGATGTGCAAGATGGGTAGTGATGAGTTACCAGACCGATTTTATTTGATTATTATCCAGCTTTCCGCCTATTTCTACGACAGTATGTCATTTAATATTATTTTACGTTCAATAAAATTTTGAAATAATTATATATCTACCAAATAATGTTATCTGATCCAATAGCTTACCAAATCTACTACATTGTTTTCAGGTTTCTAATGGATTTGGTTTTCTTTATCGAGAATTTGTACTTCATAAACTTATGCCGTTTATTGATTATGTAATTAAAATTTATTTATGGATAATATTTTTAAATTTATTATATTTTATTTTAATATGTGTACATAAATAATTTAATTACATTTTAATATAATACTATTATTCACCTGAAACCAGATATTACAACACATATAGAATACAATTCTAATTACAGAGGATAATATAAAATCAGTTACTTCTAAAACTATACACTATTTAAAAGTCGGAGTTTTAATGAAAGTATCTTCTTAAACACACTAATTATTTTGGGACTTTGCAATTATACATACACACAATAACTATCTCTTCATACTCGAGTTAACATCTTTCCAAATATTTTTTCCCTCTCGTCCAATGTCAAATATTGAGTACCAAATTTTCTCCATGGCTAAAGCTTTCTCCAAATGACGGTGACCTGATGATCCCGAATCAGTCCGTTACTTCTAAAACTATACACTATGTAATCCATATTTTAAACTTTATCATGTTGACACAGGGTGTAGGTCGGCCACCAAGTTTTAATTAAGATAAGAGTCTCTCTCCTCTCTTTAGAGAGAGAGAGAATTCCCTCTATAGTCCTTGTTAACAAAATCATATCTTTCACAAGGAATAGAGGGAAATAGAGAGATCTTGTTTTGTAATATATTCGATCCAATGGATCGATTTTTTGTTTCGCTTTGGCGATTTTCTAGCTTCGTTTGGCGATTTTAGTTTATTTCGCGTTGGCGAGTTTTGATGTGTAAAGCTCGATCATGTCGGAATCGCTTATCAATCTCATCTTTTCCTGACATGGATTGAGGATAAATAAAGCTTTGTCCCAGTTCTTCTTCTTCTGTGCTTATTTTTATCCCGATCGATTGAGAGTTTTTGTTTTCCTTTTGTTAGAAAAGCTTAGATCTTGATTAGAGGTGGTATCATGCTTCGACCCGTCTCTGTCTGAAGTCTCCACAAAGATCGAGTCCTGAGTTTTTGGATTATGCTTTGATATTCAAGCCAGAATCTAGATGATTCGGAGCTACCATAAGGGTTAGTGTTCCGGAAAGGTTCGATGCTTGCTTCTATTAAAGCTCTCCATGTGCTCAAGTCTAACTATTGGAGAAGAAGATCTTGAAATCGACGGCGGTTGAAGGTAGAAGAACATGCAAACAGCGCTCAAGTATGTCGGAGATGGAGATGGTAGGTTTCTGGCGAGTCGGTTCCGGCACCGCTCTTTCCTTCCTCGGCTAAAGACACGAAGCCACATTTGAAGACCACGTGTTACACATGCGTTGTTTCTCATATGTTTGTAATTATCTTAAGCAATGCGCTTCGTATGGGTTTAAATTGTATGAGTCTGTTTGTAATCAAGCCCAATGGGTTTTCGTTTTAATAAAACGGACAGTTGACAAAAAAAAGAATCTTAACGACAAAGCATATTGTTATTTCGGTTGCAAGCTATTAGTATCATGGTAAAATTGTTTGATCACATGTAAGTAGTAACTAAACTTTGTTTATAGGCTTTGATATTTTGTTGATTATATAGTCTCCACCTTGTTAGTCAAATTTGTTAATCAATACTAAAATCTTTCATGGCTGAATATAAACATGAGTACTGGTTTACATGATTAGTTAAAATATTTTGATGGTTTAAGTTTGATTCATTTAGTCAAAAAAGTTGGCTGCTATAACGTGTATGCATATACAATCTCAAGCTCTAGGTTTAGTGCATTACAAATTGAATATTTTATGAATGGTTGACAACTTGACATTGTTGGGTACACATATTTATCTAGTCTTATAAAGCATTAGTCAATTTACCAAAATATTTGGATACTGAAATCGTTTGATTTATATATGATTGGTTTAAGTTGGTTTAGATAATTACTGGTTTGAATTGTTTTACCACATGGGCTAGATGAATTATCTACTTTATTGTTCATGTTTTGGTTTATAGCAAAATAACGTTTGCTTAATATCGTAAACAACTTTGGATTACATGTTGTTGTTTACTAATGTAATGGCCATATTTATATGAGAAAATTTAAGTATTTCAGGTTTTTGTATTCTCTCCAAAAGAGAAGATATAGCGTGAGATCACAACCAGTCGAAAACATGAATAGCTGCAACTATATTCAAATTAACATAGTGATTGGTAATAAAATTAAGTAAAGAGTGAATGACATCAGTATTATAGGAGTATTATCCATATACTTTGCAATTAGACACATATAACAATATATATATATATATATATATATATATATATATATATATATA
>OVBX01003015.1:6950-18172 GCA_900406325.1 Erucastrum elatum | reverse complement strand
GGGTCTTCTCGTAGGTGACCCGCTTGACGACCCAGTCCGGGTTCAGGTCGAATTTGCCGATGGAAGGGGAGACTTTGGGGTGAAGGAGGTCGGGCTCGTAGACGGCGAGGATCACGCGGCAGATTCGGGGGATGGGTTCGAACTCTTCGGGGGTGGCGGGTGCCCACGTGGCGCTATCGTCGGAGCCCACGTGTGTGCAGCGTTTCCATGCCCACCGGCTGAATCCCACGCAGAAGACGCATTCCAGTCCACAGGCTACTGACATTCTATTTTGACCTACAATTAGAAATCCGATGGGTTTTAAGACTTGAAATGTCTTTTTTTTGGGAATTGGGATTTTTTATATGAATTGGAAAAACGAAAACTTTGACCTAAAGATACAATTATTTTTTGGCAGCTTGGAACAGAGAAGGGGAATATGATTAGAGAACACTTCAGACAAAGTTGAGACTAATACACGATTAGAGAAGACTCGGAGTTGGGTAAAGATAACAGGGGTTTGAAGAATATATACTGATATTATTCTTTAGTAATTAGGATTTGGAGAAGTTTGTGGAAAATTGAACTGATTCTTTTGTTTTTCTGAAAAAGGATTAAGGGAAATGGATCGATAACTTGGAAGAAACTAGTTGCAAAGAGAGCATCATGAGAAAAGGGTTAAAGAAAGAAGAAACCAGCTATATTTCAAAAAAAAAAAAAAAAGAAGAAGATTCCAGCTAAGTAAAGACAGGTAAGATCATCAGAGAGATAATCTCGACAGAGACAGGCAGTCCAAAAAAGAAAAGAATTGAAGAACATGTCCATTTTTCAAAGTCTTTCTATTAAAAAATAACATTTTCTTATTTATTTAGAAATTATGGAAATCTTTGATTCTCATTTGATACCCATCCGCACAGGGAAGTTATGTTGACTAGTTTCTCAGGTTATTTTTTTCACTTATCTTTGATCTTTTTAATTATCTGAATGACCTATGTTCTTACATATTCTTCTGCTTGTCAGTTCTTGTTTATCTCTTTCGTTAAACTCTGATACAAGTTTTGTTTCTGTTTCTTTGTCTCTGGACAAACTCTTTATATAAAAACGTTACGATGCGGATGGGTTACAATTAAAGCTGTTTAACATAAAATAAATCTCACTTGAAAAACAATACATATCATCGGATAAATAATTTAGAATATAGATAAAACTAAAAGCTCATTTGAAAGGATTTCATAAATAAAATTAATCTTCATTTTTCTACAATTAAAGGTTTTATTGAATATTATTCTATATATTATTATTCTAGTAGATTTTTTATCTAATTTTAATAATACTATTGTTTTGAATAATATTTGCAGAAAATATAGATATGTATGTAAATGAACCAAATTTTGTTTTGAAAATTAAACAGCTTCCCAACACCAAAAGTTTTGTATCAGATGGAAGATTTTTCACCATTTGAATTATGTTCATGTTTGGACACAATAGTTCCAAAGATGATAGTTTTTTCTAAGGGTGCATGGATTACAAGTTTGGAATAAAACTGTATGGAATGAATTATTCATGTAGATTCTAAGTTCTTTTAACCATTTGATTAGAACAAAAAATAAATTTTATTCTAATTATGATTCTTTGTAGAATGTATGGAAGAAAATGAAATGTAGTTATAAATACTTTATTTGAAACACTTAGTTAGAAATACATTTATGATTAGAAAATGTTCATGGATAAAATGGAATGAGTGGAATGTTATCTTTTTTTTTTTTTTTGCCAAACCAAAGATTTCATTCATAAATTTAAACACAGGCCAAAAGCTCATAAAGTCTATTATGCAACGTTATTGGCTATAACATTAGCTGAACGAGGGATAAAACTAAACCGGATTAACCTAAATGAAAAAACAAGAAAGTAGATATTTCGAAGAATTTTTGTCGGTTGATGGTGTTGATGAAGATTTGAGAGTCTGAAAGTATAGCTCGATTCAATTCCACGGGATAGAACGGTTATGGCCGATCGAACTGCCAAAGCTTCTGCAACAAGAGGCGATGCAACAGATTCTGAAGTCGCTGAGTGGTAGGATGGGGAAACCGTATCATCAAAGATCCAGCCAGATTCTGCATAAATTATCAACGATCCAATAAAATGGAATGAGTGGAATGTTATTCATTTCTTTATTCCATAAATTATCTTATTTAGTAATGGTTTTTGATGGTTCCCAGTTAATAATAAAACAGTAAATAAAAATACTGAACCACAAACTAGATTTGTATCGAACCAGATTGAATTGGACCTAACCAAACGATTCTAGGTACACAATTTAAACGTGCATCGATACTTTCCAAACAGTCGTTCTCAAAACGTTCGGAGTCTGACGACCCTGAATCAAAGTAGATGCATCTTCTGACAATTTTCCCAACCATGATATTTCTCTAGAAATTCAGTTTTCTAGAACAATAAAAAGGTTCAAGCAACTTCTCTAGTTAAGAAAATAATCACCTAACATATACAAACTTGCTGTAATGGGCATGACCAATACGATATAATTAAATGGATAAAATCGAAGCCATCATCCCTATATATATTTTCAACACTCGATCACACATACTCTGTCCAAACTCATTAAGTAACCCAAACATACAATGATGATCCTAAGGCTGGCTCTCGTGGCCGTCATCTGCTCCTCCGTGGCTGCACAATCAGCCTCAACGACGTCGCTTATAACCTATATATTTGGCGACTCATTAACCGAAGTTGGTAACAACAATTATCTGCAATATTCACTGGCGAGATCAGATTTTCCATGGTATGGAATTGATTTCTCCGGCGGCCAAGCTACCGGAAGATTCACCAACGGTCGAACTATCGGTGATATCATATGTGCGTACGCCCTCTTTCCCTCATATGCATATAAAGATATGTACACATGCATGTATTGGTTCTCATGTACATGTGGCCATCTATACTAAAATATACATATACATGTAATTCAATTCTTTTACCCCTTTCTACTTTGATTATATTTATTTCTATTTTAATGGTTTTATTTAGAGTAAGTCTGACTCCATATTTTTGTGTCAAAAAAAGTCTGAATAAATATCAGATTTATTTTCAGTTGGAATTGGTATCTGATTTCGGCTCAACTTTGGATAAAATTGAATAAAGTAGATATTTTTGTAAAAGAGCCAAATGTATTTTAGATTTGATTGGTTAGGTATGAAAAATATTTCTACTTACACTAGCATCCAAAAACATTGATATGCACGTTCTAGCTACGAAGCTTGGGATCCCATCACCACCACCATATCTATCGTTATCACGAAACGACGACGCATTTCTGAACGGTATCAATTACGCATCCGGTGGAGCTGGAATCCTCAACGAAACTGGCCTCTATTTTGTATTTACTCTTATCTTTCTCTTTCTTTTCTATAGATTCATTTGAAGATATAAAGTTCAGTTATTTAAATTGTAGTTTTTATTGTGATCGAGCAGATCCAACGGTTGACGTTTGATGATCAGATTAATTGTTTCAAGAAAACTAAAGAGGTTATTAGGGCGAAAATTGGAGATAGAGCTGCCAACAAGCATGTTAATGATGCCATGTACTTTATTGGCTTGGGTAATTAGACCACTTAATTTGGTTTTGAAGTTTCATCTCCTTGAAGTATTGTAATCACAATCATCATTTACATATTTTCTCTCTTTACATTACTGATATATAGGAAGCAACGATTATGTAAACAATTTCTTGCAGCCATTTATGGCAGATGGGCAGCAATATACACATGATGAATTTGTCGAACTCTTGACCTCAACCCTGGACAATCAACTTACGGTATCCCAACCAACTTCTACTTCTGCTTTATTATTTGTTTTATTTTTCTGAAATCCAATATACGAAGCTCTTATTTTTTTTATCTTCCCAAATTCTATGGTTAGTCTTCTCAATGCATGGCTGAAGTTTATATTTTTGTGCCCCTTTTAAAAAATCATTTTTTTAATATTCATGAATATATAATTTGACAAGCACTGAAACTAGGGATATATATATATATATATATATATATATATATATATATATATAACTTCAAAGTTTTAGATAAATAAGCAAATAATAATTGTCAAAAAAGTGTGACTAAATTATAGAAAAAATATGCAGGTTTTTCAATATATAAAATTTTGCTCACATTTTGCGATACCAGTTTAGTTTTAAATGACTTATTGGTTTAATATCAGATAAACTATCATTCTCAAAACACATGTCTACTGTTCACCTACTAAAATAGTTACAGGACATATACCTAATAAAAGTATTAATTCGAGTTATTTGGTTAGTTATACTAAAACATGAAATATTATGGGGGTTTTGGGAAGCAGACAATATACAAACTAGGAGCGAGGAAGGTTATATTTCATGGGCTAGGTCCATTAGAGCATGTGCAACGCGGTTGCTCTTCTCCGTTGCTCCTCCAACGTGGCATTAAAAATAAAAGAAAAAAAGGAAAAACGAGCAAAGACGTTGCTTGAAACGGGACACAAAGGGACGTTGCTCCTCTTGCACGTGTCGCAACACAAAAGGCTGGAGGAGAGAGGTGTCGCTCTTCTTCCGTTCTGTTTCTTCTTTTCTCTCTCTCTCCGTTTCTCTCCTCTGGCGAAAGAAAAGGCGACATCGCAATCGGCGTCCTCTCTATTTGTTGCTCTCCTTTGTGTTAATTTTGATTGCAGAAAAACAATTGAGTCTAATTCATCTTTGATTTCTCTCTGGCCGTCATAGAAGTTGGTCGCCCTGTTGAATCCCCTTCCAAGTTTCATCGTGTAAGCTTTCTCCTCAGTTTATAGTTATATTTGTTGCTTGAATTAAAATGAGATAGTTGTTCGTTAATTGATTATGTTTTAATTGATTATGTTCTAATCGAGAGTGAGGAAGGCGTTTTTATGCTGTCTGATTCATGTTTATATGAAATAAACTCTCAAAATGATATTCTTTTTAAGAGGCCTACCCATCCCAACCAGGGGTATGCTGCCGCTTTTGACCACTCGGCCACTCTCCCCTTCCCGGGCGAACTGAAAGGATCCTCTGTTTTTCCCCTCATATGTTTCATGTTCGCATATCCCATATAAAATATGAGTGGCTTGCCTGTGTCTCATTGTCCCATCTGTAGAGACCCTTACCTTCACTTTCCCACCATCTGCCAAAAGCTTCAGTTTCGGCTCAAGAAATTGTACCCAATTGCGCATAAAAAGAGAGAAGCACAACTTCTCAGTGAGTTTTTGTTTGCTTTCAGTCACTTTTAAAATGTTGTTTTGTGTTTTTTTTAAGTCTCTGCCTTTCTGCTTGCATTCTTGTGTAAAGTAATGATCCTTGTATTTTTTGTGTATTATAGACTTGTAAAGAGTCAGACTGGTTGATGATGCTTTGTGTATATATATGTAAACACCAAATACAAACACACTCATCATAAACCATCTGGTCTTTCTCAGCACAAACACAAACACACTTGTGTTTTATTGCTAAGATCCATAATTAAGCAACTTGCAATAAACCTCATTAATTACCAGTTGCTTAACAAATTGCTTTTCTAAATTTTAATAATTAAAAATTGCAAATACCACACTTAAGCAACAATTTGTGTTGCTAGCATTGCACATGCTCTTAGGCTGTATCCCATCACAGAGAGTAAAATCGAAGACAGATATGTGCCTCAAGCGTGTCAACGAATGGGTAATGGAATTTAACACAAAAACAAAGAAGCTTCTAGAAGGTCTCAACAAACGCCTTCCCGGAGCTAAATTTGCGTTTGCCGACACTTATCCCGCAGTTCTCGATCTCATTGACAACCCCACTCGCTACGGTAACAATATTTTACTCATTTTCCCAAAATCAATATATTAGCGTTTTGTTTTCTTTACCTTTTTGCGTTTTACTCACTATCACAAATGCAATTTTACAATAACCGCAGGATTTAAGGTAGCGAACACGTCGTGTTGCAACGTGGACACGAGTGTAGGAGGGCTTTGTCTCCCCAATTCTAAGATGTGCAAAAATCGTAAAGACTTCGTTTTCTGGGACGCCTTCCATCCTTCCGATTCAGCTAATCAAATCCTAGCCGATCAACTTTTCTCTTCTCTTCTTTCTTCTTCTCATTCTCCTGCTCCTGCCCCTAAAAACAATCGTTAGTATCATTTTTGTTGGATAAATAAAAGTACTAAACGAATATGTTGTTGTATACCCCTCGAACGACTAGATGCATGTGTAATTATTTTATTATATGTTCTTGATGTAACCATCAGGAGAAGTATGTGTGCCTTGTTACGCAAGTATTATTTATGCTGAGATAATCATGGTTTTGTATGTTTCTTGAATACATCTTGTCTCGTGCGCGTTCTATGGTTCCTGAACATACGCTATATATAAATAGTCATGCAACTAAGTTAACTTTTGTTTGTTGTTTTGTTAGTATATGAGAGATGAAAAAGATTAATAGGAGATGTTTTAAGCGTAATGCTCACAAGTCACAACCAATAAACAATCAGAATTCACTTTTTACCAGATATATATCCTTTAATTATACGTTCATTGAGTTTAGCTATTTAATTTAAATCTATATTTGGAAACGATAACATTTTTCACGCAGAAATTTAGAGTTTTCGTTTTTTTTTTCTGACACTTATGAAATCCTATTCGCGTCTAATGAAGTTTTTTAGTTTGTGTTTTCCTTGTGTTTGGTAAAATGTTTTATACCAAATTTTCAAAAATATACATCACAGAATATACGGAAGATAGCTCATATATGAATTTTTTTTTAAAAAAAATAAACCACGAGGGAACGAACGACAATAAAACGAATAATGCCTCCCCCAAATCTTCCACTCTTGACGTCAACACCCACCATGAACAAAGACAAAAAGAGAACATAGACAAACAATGAAGAAAAAGGCACAGAAACAAATACCAAACCAAAACAAATAATTCATAAATTTTAAATAAAATATTATAAATATACGAAAACGAAAACATCATTTTTAACAGTTATTTCTCATAAGAATTTTAAACATTTTTGTCAAAGAAAAAACAAATAATAAGTGAAAATGGAACCAACCATCCATTGGAGATATTCTTTTATGTTTAGCTCTATCTCGAACCTTACATAATACCCAGGACAAACCAGATGAGCGACCGATATTCGGGCCTCCTATCTATTTAAGTAAATAATAATGGGCCTTTTGTTCAGGATCCAAACACCACGCTAAAAACAAAACATTCGATCCATCCAACGGCTGAGACTCGTCTTAAAGTAAGAACGGCTTTTTACTTTGATTCCTGGTTTGAGAATTGTTTGTGCGAAAAGAAAAGGAAAAAAAAAACAAAGGATGAGAAAGAAGAATATTATGTGACATGTAAGACAGGCAACAAAAGTGTGACAGAGACTGAAGAGACACCGTTTTTCACAAACCGCCAAAATATATATATTTGCCCTCTTAAGGTCCAGATTCTTCTTCGCTCTGCTTCTCTCATCTCTACCCAGAAAACAACACAAATCGAACTAGGGGGTAAGAAGAATCCGAGTGTTTTAATCTTCGAAAGATCGATTCTTTGTGGAGATGGGTCTATGGGATTCGCTTCTAAACTGGCTCAGGAGGTATATACTCTGTTTGGTCTTTGTTTAAAAATCATCTCTTTTGTTAATCAAGTTGGTTCAGACTGAAGTAGTTGTCTGTATATTTATTAACCAATCTACTGTTACTTTAGATGTTCTTCTCTTTTAATTGATTTATAATTTCAACCTAAATGAGTATTTGCTTGATGTTATATTTGATTGTTTTTTTGTTGCCAGCTTGTTCTTCAAACAAGAGATGGAGCTCTCACTCGTTGGCCTTCAGAATGCGGGAAAGACTTCTCTTGTCAATGCCATAGCTGTGAGTAAATCCCATATCCTTCCATAGATAGTGTGTGTTTTTATTATCAAACATTGGATTTATTAAACCGGGTTCTTGTTTGTTTCCTTTTTGGATTGTGTCAAAAGACTGGAGGTTACAGTGAAGATATGATACCCACAGTGGGGTTTAACATGAGGAAGGTCACTAAAGGAAACGTTACCATTAAGATTTGGGATCTTGGAGGTCAAAGAAGGTTCCGCACCATGTGGGAGCGTTACTGTCGTGGTGTTTCCGCCATTGTGTACTACTATCTCCTTTTTTGCGATATATCTTTGAAGAAATCTATTTGGTAGACAAAATCTTGATTGTGTTGTTGGTGATGTATCTGCAGATACGTGATTGATGCTGCAGACCGAGACAGTGTGCCCATATCAAGAAGTGAGTTGCATGATCTGTTGACGAAACCGTCCTTGAACGGAATTCCTCTTTTGATCCTAGGCAACAAGATTGATAAGTCTGAAGCTCTCTCCAAGCAAGCTTTGGTTGATCAACTGTAAGTTTTTTACTTGGGAAACTCTCTTTTGGAGATCACTGGTCTCTGAATTTGAGGTGGACTCTGGTTCGTTTGTTTGTTTTGATGGCAGAGGGCTTGATTCTGTAGCAGACAGAGAGGTTTGTTGTTACATGATCTCGTGTAAGGACTCGATAAACATCGACGCAGTCATTGATTGGCTCATTAAGCACTCCAGAACCGCTAAGTAAAGCAGCAGACGCCCAACGATTTCATCATCTTATCTCATCGGTGCATGCAGAGGAGGAGACAGGATTTGTGTGTTTGTTTGGTTTCTTGATGTTGTTTATTTGTCGAGAATCAATCAGATGTAAATCACCAGCTTTTGGTTTCTTCATCTTTATTATCTTAAACCTTGTTTTACAATTCTTCAGAGTTCAAACACTTCTTTAATACATTCTGTTAAGCATATCCTTGTTGTACTTTGAAAATAAGAGACCCGGTTGGTTTACTCTGGTTTGAGTCAAAGCTCTCTGATAAAATAAAATTCAGTTTTTTGGTTTTAATCTTGTTTAAGTCTTGTGAATGCTGTATTTTCAAATGTTGAACTTTGGTAAACATACTCTTAGTTGAACTGTTGCAGTACACAGTCTAATTTTATGCAAACTTTAGGTTTATAAAGAAAACCAGAAACCGGTTTAATCCGGTATTATTATATTCATAAGCATTTGGTTTGTTATTTTTTGTGTTCTTATCATATAATCGTGTTTACAGGTTCTTATAATATAATCGTGTTTACAATTCCGAAAATCATTCGGAATATTGGTAAGGATACCACTTTGGATTTGGCGAAGTAAATTGTCGAATTTTATATCACATGCAAGAAAAACGGTTAAGCCAGAGCTTGATTTTGGGGAAGGTTTGGAGGATTTGGTTGACGGGGAGATCGTTCTCCAGTGAGTCTAGTGCGTCGGCCCAGATGTATAACAGGCAAAAAAACTTATCACGTTTCAAGCTCGCAAGAGACAAGCAAGTTCTTAAAATAATAAAATAATTTGCAAACGGCACAGTGTGTAGAAGAGAAATATCCCACATCGGAACTTAATGTCAAGCTGATTGGTTTCGCTTCCGTATAAGATAAAGGCCTTGTGTAGCGAAATAAGTATCTTTGCGCTTGGGGCAATGACGCAGCTAATGAGGTACTAACCGAGGCGCGTCTATTGCTGGTTGAAAACTATTTCCAAACCCCCTCCTGGGCCTAAGCTTGTCTTGGGCCTTCGAGAATTTCTGGAAGGGCTCCCTTTGGGGTAAAGCCCTACAATATTCAGTTAAATATTTTCAGCCTTAGGAGCACGTGATTTATATAGTATATGGATACAAATTCAAATAGATATCCTAGTACAATCCAATGTTGTACTTCAGGGGCTTGCTAGAATGTAAATCGATAAGTGTTTGTTTTATCATGGGTCTAAGATCTCAGAAGCGCTTGTTTACAGTACCAAAATCACACTTTAGTACACATGGATTTTTGAATTACAAAGTCTTGTTTGATTTGAACTTTTGGTTCACTAAAACCAAAACCCACTTAGACTATTTCAAAGTCTACATTCATTCAAACTTTAGGCTAGTGAAAACCAAAAGCCGGTTCAAATCGGTACAAACTTCAGAGCTTGCTAGCGATATTGATATTCCGTACTTTGGAGGATTTGGGTGATGTGTCTTTGGGAACGATCACAGTGAGGAGTCCGTTCTCCACGTAGGCTTTAACTTGGTCGATTTTCACATTTTCCGGCAACTCAATCCGTCGGAGAAACTCGCCTTTACCGGAAAAAGCTTCTCTCTCCGCTACATGCCACACTAAATCCTCTTTCTTTTCTTTCTCTTCCTTCTTCAGTCCTTCTCCTTTAATGCTTAGAACGTTTCCTTCTTCAATTTGCACTTTTATATCTTCTCTGTTATACCCTATTAACAAAATAGTTATGGAAGTTGTTTACACTAAGAAAATAGTCTAAAAATAAAGGAAACACCCTAAATCATAAAAGAGGATTTTAATTGAGTCCAGTTAAAGAAAAAGTTAAATTGGGTCTGAAAATAATTGCAGAAATCATTTAATTTTGACATAATTATATGCAGAAACAACAATTGCCACTAAATAAAGTGTTGTAAAATCCCTTGTTTTAAAATTACCAGAAAAAGCAATCCAAATTACACACCATCACTGACCAAGTAATCACATACCCTTAGTGGAAAAATTCATATAATAATAGTTTGTTTGTTTTCTTTTTACCTGGAACGTTAACTTTAAAGATATGAGCATTTGGAGATTCCATCCAATCAATCAGAGCCGTTGATCCTCCTGACCATTCACGAAATCTCCGAAACGGATACCAGAATATTCCATCTGCCATTTGTTTTCTTCTCTTTTTTCTTCTTTAGCGGAGCTTATTTCCAAACCAAACTGGTGTATATATAATATACGAAGAGAGGACATGAGTAAGAGTCTAGACAGTTCTTCGTTATCTTGTTCTTTATTATCTATCTCTATCCAGAACATTGGAGAAGACGACAGAGGGGTCAGTGTGACCTACGGGCCGGAGTACTATGCTATCGTGGATTTCAGTATAACCGTTGGATGAAAATTCAGGACACAAACTACATTGCACTTTTTATTTTAAGTTAAAACGATTAAAATCTTCTGTGGATATCAGTATAACCGTTGGATGAAAATTCATGACACAAACTACATTGCACTTTTTATTTTAAGTTAAACAATTAAAATCTTCCGGTCACTCGTTCAGTTTTTATGATACTATTAGTTGTTGTTGCAGTTCATCCTCTTCATTATATTTTAACA
>OVBX01003014.1:0-18173 GCA_900406325.1 Erucastrum elatum | reverse complement strand
GAGGCAATCTCTATAGCTAGACTCTTCGTTTTCTTCACTGAGAGAAGGTAAGCATCTAATTCCTTCACTATTTTCTCATTTTCTGTCTTTTTAGTTCATTTTATTTCTGGGTTGCAGCTATTTTGGTTCCAAGGATATGTTTTTGCTGTGAGCGTCTAGGTCCTAATATTGTGAGTTTCTTTGTTTCGTGTGATCTATTTGCGGAGAAGATGACGTTTTGTTTCATCTGTATATTGTTGCGGTTGGAAACAGTTCTTCTTCTGGTTTTGATTCTGGGTTTCTGATTTTGATTCTGGGTTGTAGTAGATTTGATTGTGTTTGGTGGGTTTTCTTCACTTTCTTTTTGGAGTTCCAAATAATAATCTTGTATCTTCATAATGGGATTGTCTATTTCTTTGCTTTTGTATTTATCAAAGCTTTTGTTTGCTAATCATTAGTAATGGAGTCTCTTTGTTGGTTTTGTGTGGATTAAGATTCTCTCTGATGAGCATTAATATGATTTTGAAGTAATGGAGTCTGTTTGTAATGATTGTTTAGTCACATTACAACTCTCTTCTGCAGTTTTGTAATTGTTTCTGCAGTTTTGTAAATGTGTAAAGTTACGAGATGACTTTAGTTTTGTTCGATATGAATTCACGGGTTTACTGTACTTTATTAAGAAATGAGACTTCTTTGACTTCTCTGGTAGTAAGAGGACAGCAACAAAATAATAATTCTTTAGTGATTCTGACCAAAACAATGATATTGCGATTCTTAGTCTTTGACTTCTTTGGATATCATCATTTTATTTCATGACCCATTTTTGGTGAAAGCATATTCCTATCTTATCATTTATTTTGTATTTGCAGGATGGATTTGGAGTCTCTCGAGACAATAGCAGTCCTTGATGCTCAAAGGGATCATATGGACATAAATGTATGGTTTGTTGTAATATAATTGTAGAGAAACAGGCGACTAAACCCATAAAAACAGTTCCCACCCAACAGCTTCTTACGATGACAAATGTTTCTCTACCAATAAGCATAACAGACACGTTCTTTTGTGTTAGAAATGGCCTTTTGTCTATAAAGCTCCTTGTATTTTTTTCCTATTCTGTGTACTGATATTTACGTGTCATGTGCAGCTTTCCATCTGTTTTTGAAACCTGTCTAGTTTCTTAAAATTTAATTGATTTCAGTTAGTTACTTAGAATCCCACCTACTAAACCATGTGTACTGTGTAGTTCTTGATGTCATGGAATGGAAGACACCGGAAAACAGTTATTTCATAGATTTAACTTTCAAATTTTTACAAATCTTATTTAAACTATCTACGATAGGTCAATTCTTAATTTTGATAACCATGAAACCAATCAAACAGTGTATGTTTTTCAGAGCAGATTTTAGCCACATTAAAAACTTTTATGTTTAAAATACAATCCTGGCTTTGTACAGCTAGAGACAAGCTAGGCTTCCAAAACAGTTTAAAATCTCTTCCACCTTCAAATTATAGTATATTATGGCACATCTTTTCTCTTGGTTAATCATGTTTCGAATATTGCGATGTTTCCACTTTTCAAGTTTTTTTTAAAAAAAAACCATTTCAGCAATGTACCTCATAGAAGGATAATACTTTAATAGTTTAAAAAAGGTTGAAGTAATATTTACCATTGTTGTTAAAAAAATTGAACATATTTTTTACTTGATACACAGTAGCACTAAAGATACCGTATTTAGATATATATGTTTTCTTCAATCTCACTGTCAGAATTTCAGACATTACACATGTGCACTAATAAGAATTTTACAAATCTTTTTTCTCTTCTTCTTCTTATACACCTCTGCACTCTTTTTCTTATACTCTCTTCACTCTTTTTCTTCTACACTTTCCACCTCTATCAACATTTTCAACAACAAAATTCAAGTATTTCTAACATCTCCGCGTTTGCGCGGGGGTTTTGCCCCTAGTACTATAAATTGGACAAATCACTAAATCATTATTATATGTAATCTTATTCATTATTTTCAAGCAAACCAGTACCCTTGAATTTCTCTTCCATTATTCCATCCACACGAGCTGCCATGTCTGGTGTCAGATAATTCTCCCAGTCTCCGGTCTTTCCTTTCCTGAAATACGCGCTGTTTGTATAAGGAGAAGGATGATCTTCTCTCTCCTTATCTCCTTTGTTAGCTTCAAGATTTTTCATTGTCTCGAAGCTGCAAAGATTCACAACTTTCTCAACAACCCCACTCTTCTCTTCCTCAGCTGTGAATCCATAACCCATGAACTCAGCCAATCTCTTGACATAAGGCAAAGGATCAGCTCTCACAGTCTCGTACTTTAGGAACAAAATCTTATCTGGATTCTCTTGGTGAGCTTTCCAGTAACCCAACACGTGATCAAGATAAGGACCGTAGGCACAAAAACCCTGGCAGAACATATCAAAACACTCCTCAAGACTATTGACCGGGCCATGATCAAACCTTTGCTTTTGGAAGAAACTCCACCTGGAGATGAAAGTGTCCTTTGGGTCTCTCCAGATGTAAACCATCTTACAACCCGATTTCACAACCGAATCGGGTAAGAAATCGTGTGGCATATGGGTTGAAAAAAGATGGTTACCTTTGTCTTGGAGAACATCAATGTTAGGGAACTGAGGGAACTGGATCTCAATGAAAGGAATAAGCTCGTGAGGGTTATGTTTTAAGAGAGGGTTCGTGGAATCGTCGAAGCGAGATCGATTGGCTATTGTGAATGTCAGTGACTTGAGCCAAGTAGAACCTGTCTTTGGGTAGCTACAAATGAGGAAGTCATTGGGCCGCGCTTGGAAGAAGTCTTGCGCGTAAAAGGAACCTTCAAGCATAGGTTTTACCCACCAGTGACCACCGTACTGAATCAAGGGAGCTTTCGGCCTCCAGCCTTTCACTTGAGGCAACATGGAGATCACGTCTTGGTACCGTTTCCGATTCTTCTCGAACTCTGTTGCCTCTCTCTCGGTCTCGTCATGGTTTGGCACGGTAGTGTTGGTTACAGCTTCTGCTGCCATTGAAGATGGAGGAAAAAGATTGGAGGACTTGTGTTTCTGATCTGTGAATGATGGTCGTTTGGACAAGATCAGATCATAGCAGGATTTTTATATTAATTAGAAGCACCGATAGAGACATTGACGTTTGTTTTTCAACTGCTCCATTTGTAGTTATATTAATCCTATTTATTATATTTCATTTTTGTATACCTGCTTGCTTTCACTGAACAATAGTATAAGAATAGAAAGATTTACACTAAGGACGGGATATAGAAAGATTTATAAATCACTCATAAGAATATACGGGCCCACTAGCCACTAACCGCATGATTCATGTGCTTGTACTATGGACGGGATCTTATTACATTTAGTAACGAAGTTAATTTTGATTACCCACATGAAACATTTTCGAGTATGTCGATACGATGGTGCCATGGGTGACGGGTCCATGATGGCATCGATATTTCGAATACATGTTGCGGATTCTTTAGGTGCTTTAAAACCTTCAAGAATCTTGAAGCTAACAAAAGAGATAAGGAGAGAGAGTGAACTGTCCTCCTGTTTATGCGAACAACGCGTGTATATCAGGAAAAGAAAGGTCGGAGATTGGGCCAGCTACCTGACTTCAGAGATGAGAGAAGGCTTCCCGTAATGGACGGGTTAGTGGAAGAAAAATTCAAAGATACTAGCTTGCTTCAACATGATCACTGAAACGTGTTTTCTTTTATCTCTTTTAGTCGTTTTGCGCCATGTGTTATTTTAAGGATTTAAAATGGAAATGAGGCAATCCTTCTTATTTTATGTATGCAATCATGCACGCACCATATCAAGGAAAGTCAATTCCTTTTTCCTATTGATAATACATTCACATGAAACAAAACAGAAACAAATTATTCATCCAATATGCAAACGTAATGAGCAAACTTCTGCTTTAAACAAGCACACAGGATCAGTCATTAATGTCCCCAATAACTAGCTCATTTAGTTACCATTTTCAAGCAAACCAGTATCCTTGAATTTCTCTTCCATTATTCCATCCATACGAGCTGCCATGTCTGGTGTCAGATAATTTTCCCAGTCTCCGGTCTTTCCTCTCCTGAAATATGCGCTCTTTGTGAACGGAGAAGGATGATCTTCCCTCTCCTTATCTCCTTTGTTAGTTTCAAGATTCTTCATTGTCTCGAAGCTGCAAAGATCCACAACTTTCTCAACAACCCCACTCTTCTCTTCCTCAACTGTGAATCCATGACCCATAAACTCAGCCAATCTCTTCACATGAGGCAAAGGATCAGCACTCAAAGTCTCATAATTAAGGAACAAAATCTGATCTGGATTCTCTTGGTGAGCTTTCCAATACCCCAAGACATGATCAAGATAAGGACCGTACCCAGAAAAACCCTTACAGAACATATCAAAACACTCCTCCAGACTGTCGAGCGGGCCACTATCTGACCTTTTCTTTTGGAAGAAATGCCACAAGGAGATGAAAGTGTCCTTTGGGTCTCTCCAGATGTAAACCATCTTACAACTTGTTTTCACAACCGAATCGGTTAGTGACTTGTATGGCATATGAGTTGAGAACAGTGTGTTTCCTTTGTCTGTGAGACCATCAACTTGAGGGAACAAAGGGAACTCGATCTCAATGAAAGGAATAACTTCGTGAGGGTTACGTTCTAGGAGAGGGTTGGTGGAATCATCAAAGCGAGATCGGTTGGCTATTATGAATGTTAGTGATTTGAGCCAAGTGGTACCTGTCTTTAGGTAGCTACAGATGAAGAAGTCATTGGGTCGTGCTTGGAAGAACTCTTGCGCGTAAAAGGAACCTTCAAGGATAGTCTGTATCCACCAATGACCACAGTACCCAATCAGGGGATCCTTAAACCTCCAACCTTTCACGTGAGGAAACGTGGAGATCAGGTCTTGGTACCGTTTCTGATTCTTCTCGAACTCTGTAAATTCTGTCTTGGTCTCGTCATGGTTTGGCACGGTAGTGTCGGTTACGGTTTCTATTTCCATTGGAGGACATGTGTTCCTGATAGACATGTGTTTCTGAATTGCGGAGATGAGAGATGGTTGTTGTTCGGACAAGATCGGATCCAGAGCGGGTATTTTATACTACTAGAAGCAACAACATCCCCCCTCCCCTAAATATTTTTATAAATAAAAATTATTTTTTTCTTTCTGTACCATTTGCGGTTTGAAATTTTTAAAATTTAATTTATATATAAAAATAAAGTTTATTAAATATTATACATTTTATTATTTTTACCAATATTTAAATAAAGATTTGATTTACTTAAATACTAAATTAAGATAAAATGATTTTATTTATTTAAAAATATATTAAAGAATATATACGTATATATTTAAATTATAACTTTAGATGGTATTTTCTATCTATTTATATTATTAAATATATTAAATAAATATGTATAAAACTAATAAAATGATATAAAATGTATAATTATCAAAAAATTAAACTAAAAAATATTTATACAATTTGTAGATATATAAGAAACTAATGATTTGATGATTAGAAATCTAAATTTTTAAGAATTGTATCAATTTTTGAAAACTTTAGTAATATAAATTATATAACTATAAAAAATAGTATTTCAAAATTTGTAATATTATATATGAATATATTTATTTTATATATAATATATGAAAATTACTTTATTTAAAAAATATACCACATTATGTAAGACAAATGATACAGAACAACCAGTTTGGTTTACAAGTACACATGAGTCTGTAATCTGGTTGACAAAAAAAAAAAAAACCACATNCTGGTTGAAAAAAAAAAAAAAAACCACATTATGTCAACTCAACGTATTCGGTGGCGTTATTCCTTAACAATAACTATTTATCCGGGGTTATTCCAGACACACTGCTAACAAATGTCTTTGTACTTGATCTCAGATATAACAGATTATCTGGGAACATTCCAAATTTCATCAACAGCCAAAACATCAGTATTCTTCTTCTTCGGGGGAATAATCTAACAGGTGGTATTCCTCACCAGTTGTGTGGTCTAAGCAACATCCAAATTGATCTTGCCAACAACAGATTGAATGGATCCATACCTTCATGCCTCAGTAGTACATCGTTTGGTCTGCAGAACAGCAGTCTTTACCTGGATGAGATTGTGTTTGGTTCCGTGTACTATGATATTGAATCTCTTATTGAGCTAGATAGATTTTTGGTGGATTACACTACTAATTCCCAGCTTAAAATTGAATTTGCAACAAAACACCGGTATGATGCCTATGTGGGTGGAAATCTTAAATTGTTGTTTGGAATGGATTTCTCAGAAAATGAGCTGAGTGGTGAGATCCCAGCCGAGCTTGGAGGTCTTGTGGAACTACAAGGTCTCAATCTCTCTCACAACAAATTATCAGGAGCAATACCAGAAAGCTTTTCAGGTCTCAAGAACGTAGAAAGCCTTGATCTCTCCTTCAACAGGTTACATGGTCTTATTCCACCACAACTAACAGATCTGAGCAGCCTTGCGGTCTTCAATGTCTCCTTCAACAATTTATCAGGAGTCATCCCACAGGGAAAACAGTTTAACACCTTTGATACACACAGCTTCTTAGGCAATCCTCTTCTCTGTGGACAACAAATCAACATAAGCTGCTACAGCAGTAGTAACTTCCAAGTGCCGGATAATGGAGTGAAGGACGATGAGAGCCGAATGGACATGGTATCTTTCTACTGGAGTCCTGCTGCAGCTTATGTGACAGTACTTCTGGGAATCTTCTCATCTCTCTCATTTGACTCTCCTTGGAGCAGATTCTGGTTCTACATGGTTGATGCCTTCATCTACAAGGCGAAGAATTTGTTTTGTTAAAACTACGGTTAGTTGCCACATCCTATTTACAAAACCTCCTGCTTTGTTTCATATATCCTATGTACTTGTCCTTGTCTTTGAATAAATGTAATGCCCAAACATATCTTGGAGCTGATTGGTGGTTTATTCAATAATATTTACTAAAACATATCTTATATGGCTTTACAGGTTTTTCTTTCTTTCTGAATTATCTATCATATCCTGAAACAAAAAAAAAAAAATACACTTGTATTATGTTTAGTGTTTCTTCAACAGCCTAGCCTTACCTAATGCTCAGGGAAAAGCGTTCTTTATCTTACTGACATTGCTTGCATACTGCTTGTTTCTGCAGCAAAAATATCGTTCACCAGATCCTTGAAGAGAAGCCTCTCACATCCAACACCAACCCTGACATTTCTCCTTGGAGTCTGGCCAGTTCTCACACCAAATCATCACGTCTTCTTCAAGCGTTTGCAATGTTTCGATGGCTGAGCACAGTTCTTTCAGTAGCTGTTTCGCACTCATCGCTTTCTTAGTCATCTTACCAGATGACTTCATCAATGGATTCGTCGAGGCTTGAACCGATGCCAGTTTCTCTTTGTTCAGAACCTTTGCCTTCTTCTTTGTGTAGCATATGCGTAGTGCTGCTTCCCTTTGTTTGGTCAAGAACAAAGAAAAGCTCTTGGTTGATCAGAATGACCTGAAGGGAGTAGTTGGAACGCTGTTAACCCTGAGCCAAGATCTCGGAACAGAAGACCTGAGGCTAATAGAATCTCGGAGTATGTATATGTGATCGGTGTTAGAATCTGCGTTCTCACAGAGCGATGAAATCTAATCTTGGCTAGAGTTCAGCTGTCTGACCTATTGAACCAAGTGCTCAACATTCTAAAGCTTCTTGCGGTTTATCTCTGGCGAAAGTATCGAAGTTGTTTCTGAGAAACTGTAAGCTGGATTCCACTGGTCCTCTCAATGTTCATAGCCAGTGTCATGTACAACAACATTACCCACCACATGATCAGTTCTGATTCAGAAATGTAAGGAAACTTAACATACAATCCTAAGATTTTAAAAACCTAAGAAAGCTGAAGACTGATGTAAGAGTTTAAAACCCTGATCATAGTATCTTAAAAGTGCCTTTGATGTCTTTTTCCATTCCAATATTTTTCAGTGTACTGATGAATTTATTATGACAATATAAATGTAATACTCCCTCCGTCCCATTTTAAGTGGAGTTTTAGGGAAAAAATTTTGCCCCATTTTAAGTGATGTTTTCAAGTTTCTAGGTAAAAATTTAATGCATTTTAATATTTTAAATTATTTATATTTTGTAGTATGATTGTTTATTGGTTGAAATTCCTTTAATTATTATTGTTTTTAGGCAAACGAGAAATATTGAATAAAAATTTGTAGTTTCTTAATCAACGTGCAAAAACCTAAAACCTCACTTATTTTGGGACAGAGGGAGTATGAAATATATTGATATAAAAGTACATATTTATAGAAACTCGAAGCTTTTTAACTATTGAAACTTTGACAACACGTGATAGGGTTCCGGAGGGTTGCACCGCTTGTCCCCTTCATAAAGCCGGCACTGATTCTAATACCTTGAACTAATACATTAACGCTAATATTATGTAATTTTCCTATTATCACATATTTACTTGATATGATCATATCTGTATATGAATATAAAAACACAAGCTGCAGAGGATCGAGACTATCATGCACTGCAATACATTCATGCACCATATCATGCACAGCAGATTCTTTTTTTTCTATAGAAAATACATTCAACATGAAACAGAAAAAAGTCTTATTCGTCCAATATGTAACGTAGTACATAGAGAATCAAAGTGGTGAAGAGACCAAACTCATTCTTTAAACAAGCATACAAAGGATCAGTCATTATCCCCAAACAAGAACTATCTCATTTAATTACCATTTTTCAAGCAAACCAGTACCCTTGAATTTCTCTTCCATTATTCCATCCATACGAGCTGCCATGTCTGGAGTCAAATAATTTTCCCAGTCTCCCGTCTTTCCTTTCCTGAAATACATGTCGTTTGTATATGGAGAAGGATGATCTTCTCTCTCCTTATCTCCTTTGTTAGCTTCAAGATTCTTCATTGTCTCGAAGCTGCAAAGATTCACAACTTTCTCAACAACCCCATTTTTCTCTTCCTCAGCTGTGAATCCATAACCCATGAACTCAGCCAATCTCTTGACATAAGGCAAAGGATCAGCTCTCACAGTCTCGTACTTGAGGAACAAAATCTTACCTGGATTCTCCTGGTGAGCTTTCCAATAACCTAGGACATGATCAAGATAAGGACCTTCCCCGGAAATACCTTGGCAGAACATATCAAAACACTCCTCAAGACTATTGAGCGGGCCACGTGTTGTCCTTTGCTTTTGGATGAAACTCCAAAAGGAGATGAAAGTGTCCTTTGGGTCTCTCCACATGTAAACCATTTTACAACCCGATTTTACAACTGAATCGGGTAAGAAATCGTGTGGCATATGAGTTGAAAACAGAGTGTTTCCTTTGTCTTGTAGAACATCAATGTGAGGGAACAAAGGGAACTCGATCTCAATGAAAGGAATAAGCTCGTGAGGGTTATGCTTTAAGAGAGGGTTTGTGGAATCGTCGATGCGAGATCGATTGGCTACTGCGAAAGTTAGTGATTTGAGCCAAGTAGAACCTGTTTTTGGGTAGCTACAGACAAGGAAGTCACTGTCTCGCGCTTGAAAGAACTCTTGCGCGTAAAGGGAACCTTCAAGAAAAGGCTGTATCCACCAATGACCACCGTACCAAATCAGGGGAGATTTCGGCCTCCATCCTTTCACGTGAGGCAACGTGGAGATCAGGTCTTGGTACCGTTTCCGATTCTTCTCGAACTCTGTTGGCTCTGTCCCGGTCTTGTCATGGTTCGGCACGGTAGTGTCGGATACGGTCTCTGTTGCCATTTGGAGATAGAGGAAGAAGACTGGAGGTGATTTGTTTATGATCTGTGTGAGATGAGATATGGTCGTAGTTCAGAAAAGACTAGATCATAACCAGCTTTTTATATCAGAAGCAACCATAGAGACATTGACGTTTGTTTCTAATTGTTTCTTTTGTTGTTGTGTCATTTCATACAAAAGTGGACTGGCCACTAGCTACTAACCACATGTTTAATGTGCTTGCACCGAGGACCGGATTTTTTAATCTGATTACGTTTACCAATGAAGCTAATTTTGGTTAGCCACGTGACACATTTATGAGTATGTCGATTCTCTAGGTGCTTATTTGAGTTTTTTTTTTTTTGCTTTTAAAAAAGGCGTTGTTTCTTGGTCGTTTTTTATTAGGTCGAAAACACAATGTAAATAGTCTAAAGTTTTAGATTGTTCTGATGAGACTACTACTCGTTATGTTTCAATTTATTTGATGTTTTACTCAAATGCACAAATATTTAGGAAAATTATTTTTTATTAAAAATTACTAAATTATAATTTAAAACTAATTTATTTAATCACAAATAAAAATAGTAAAATTTCAATTGGTTACACAGTTTTTTATAAAGTTAAAATACATAGATTTGTGCAAATTTTATCTACTATAAAAAAACAAAATTTTTCTAAAACATCAAGTAAATTGAAACAGAGGAAGTATATACGATAGTTGTTGGGCCCAAATATGGCACCCTAACTGACAATAATATCAGTTAAATAATAAAAACTGATAATGTGCCGTGACAGGCCCACCACAGATTAATTCCTTAAATAAAACTAAGACGAAGCCGGAGGCTGTTAGCTGAGAGCAACCCTCAAAGAAGTCACGGAAAAGAGGCAGCTCACATCATGAAGAAAGAGGCGCAGGACCCGGTCAAACGGAAGCTGTTGCAAATCCCACAACTTACGGCGGATATCTCGGGAACCTGTTAGCGCCGGTCAAAACGGAGTTTGAGGGTATTTAAAGAGGCAGAGGATCAAAGAAGAAGGGGATTCAACCCTATTTTCATACAAGCTCTAAGTTATTTCTCATTTTCGTTGTAATCAATTACTAAACATCTCCTGTAACATTCTTCATCGAAATCATCAATAAAAATGTATATTCATTCTTCAAGTTCATTACGGGATTCAGCCCACGAATCTTCTTGTACCTTCTTTGACCTAACCTGAAATCTAAGGGTGAAATCTAGTCCCTCACAATTGGCGCCGTCTGTGGGGACGAAATAATCGAATCCTTTACTCTAAAGCTTAAGGATGAATCCACTCGATGGAATAACGAATCCATCTAACCCCGATCAATCGAATCAGAGCGATAGCTCACCGAACCAGACTGCCACTGGGATAACTAACCCAAGATCTTCCAGTGGGACCAACTCTGGGCTTCCAGCCCTCAATAATCCTCAACATCAACCCGCTCCGAATCAAACGGAGGCTCAACTTTCTGAGATTCATCAGATGATGATCCAGTTAGTAGACAAAGCTCAAGAAAACGAACGAACAATGCAACAGCTAGCTGATCGGCAGCTAGCTGATCGACAGCTAGCTGATCGGCAGTAACGATTTAAAGAGATAATTAGATCTCTAACTGCAACAACCAAGGTCCGGGAGTCACTTTTCCGAGATCGGTTGACCGACCCCTCTTTTCCTCGAGGATGTCTAGATATTTCCCTTAATAGCACATGTCCGAAAGAACAGGGACCTGCTTTCCAGACACCTCATGTTAGGACAGCTCTCGCGTTTAACCCACCTATCACTAATGCTATGGGAAGTAATGTAGCAACAACCAGCTCTATGCATGATCAGGTTACTGGTCAGAGCGCTCGCTTGCCACCTCCACCACCTATTTTTAGGTCCGGAGCAGGATTAAGCATCCCGTCCGGGGGCAGAACATCAGCTTCAGGGTATCAGGCCAAAACCTCAACCCCGAATCCGGATGAACATCAAAGGACGAATGCTGATCCTACAGCTCTCCACACTAACCCTGCTCATCAAAATAACCTGAGGGCTAGTGAGCGACTTAGCCCACCAGCTACCTGGGAAAATGATCGAGCTCGATTCCGTCAGGAACCTATCCGCCAGGTACCTGACAATTGGTTAAGTAGATGTGTAGACGATTGGTACCCGTCAGGAACCTATCCGCCAGGTACCTGATCCAGGTACCTCACCTTCCGAGATTGGTTGAACGACCTCTCTTTCCTCCGAGAGCGTCTGGATTTTTCTCCTGACAGCACAGACGCGGAAGAACATGGACCTGCTTTCCAAACGTCTCGCGCAAGGACAGCTCCCGTGTATATCCTACATATTATCAGCACTATGGGAGGCAACGTAGCGACAACCAGCTCTATGCCTGATCATGTTACTGGCGAGGGCACTCGATTGCCCCCACCGCCACCTCTTTCTAGGTCTGGAGCAGGAACAACCATACCGTCCGGGGGCAGAACATCAGCTTCGGTGTTTCAAACCAGAATTTCAAACCCGAATCCGGACGAGTATCAAAGGACGGATGCTGATCCTGTAGCTCTCCATACTAACCTCACCCGGAACCTTAGGACCAATGAGCAACCTATCCCGCCAGCTAGCTGGGAAAACGACCGAGTTCGGTTTCATCAGGAACCTGCTCGTCGATTACCTGATAATGACCCAAATGTCCTTTTCTTTGAGGGACCTGACGCCGTTCGCAGATACATGGAGCGAACCCACGCAGCTCTCCAGAAATTGGGTGCTCAAGTTCACAAGGTAACGAGTTCAGCTCCCGAAATCGAGAGCTTAATCGAGGAGACTCGAGGAACTCCGTTCACCGATAGAATTGCCAACTCTTACAAAAGAGATACCCAAAAAATCAAGATCCCTGAATACGACGGGAACGCAGACCCAAAGGCCTATTTAAGAGCCTTCCGATTAGCCATCGTTAAAGCTCACTTCACAAAGGAAGAATGCGATGCAGGATATTGCAGAACATTCGCCGAAAACCTGGTCGGAACAGCTCTTGAATGGTTTTCTGGCCTTGAGCCGAACTCAATAGACAGTTTCGATCAACTAGCCAACGCATTTATGAAGCAATATTCGACCTACATCCTAAAACAAGCGTCCAAGGCTGACCTCTGGAAGATCAGACAAGGATTGGGAGACTCGTTGCGAGTCTACATCGAGAAATTATGGGCAGTGAGAACTAAACTCTCGAACCCCAACGATCAGGTAGCCATCAAGGCCTTCAGAAGAGGTCTCTGGTACAAATCAGGGTTTTTCTCAGAATTAACGCTCAACCCTCCTCCAACTATCTACGACGCCCTTCATAAGGCCTCTAGATACATCACCTTGGAAAAGGAAACAGCGGCATTGGATAAACTCCACAAAAAACCCTAGAGTCACTAAAAAAGCGAAGCCTCCGACGGAAAGGACCTCATAAAAGGGGAGGTTCCCGAAACCACCAGACTCAGGGAGAGCACTCCTACGTAGTCGAGGAAGACAAGGAAGAAAAACCCGTCGCCGCGACAGCTAAAGCTCCCTGGTCGAAAGGCTACGACGAGAGCAAACATTGCCCTTACCACGATCGGAAAGGACATTCAACCGAAGAATGTTGGGACCTCCAACGACAACTGGCTGCTAAATTTGCAGCCAGAGAAATAAAAGACGTGGACCTCAAAAAGCCACGGCCTTATCAAAAGAGAGGTTCCAGAGAATAGCTCTCCGAAACGCGAAAGGTCACCTGAAAAAGAAACAGACTCACCACCTCCAGCTCCCAAAAAGAGAGTCGATATGATCCTTGGAAAATTTCCACAAGGAAAAAGCCTACAAATCGACGCCCTCTTGAGTAAACCACCTCCCCAATCGAGCCCTAGCTCAAGGGTCGATTACATCCTCGGAGGGTCCGACGTGTGTCAAGACTCTGTTAACTCTATCAAAAGTCACGTACGGAAAGTTGTGTCAAACGCTCAGCCCAAACCGACCAAACCCGAGTCTAACACTAAAATCTCTTTTTGAGAAAGTGAGACATCAGATCTCGACAGACCTCACGACGACGCCTTCGTCGTACTGCAAAATATAGCAGGGTACGAAGTACCTAAGCTCATGATCGACACCGGAAGCTCCGTCGACCTTATTTTCTACAATGCAATGAAAGGAATGGAAATAGACGACTACGAAATTATCGACCAGAAATCCAATCTCGTAGGTTTCTCTGGAGAAACAGCTACCTCTTCGGGAACAATTAAACTCCCAATTATAGCTGGCGGAGTCATGAAGATGACCAACTTCATAGTCGTCGATAAACCTTCCCCGTTCCATGCAATCCTTATAAGACCTTGGATCCATAAGATGAAAGCAGTAGCTTCAACTTATCACCAATGCGTAAAATTCCCAACATCTGATGGAATAGCTACCGTGCATGGTAGCCAAAAGATCTCAAGGATATGTTATCTAGGAGGATTCGAGATTATAAAAGAATCCCCCCAATAGCAATTACAGATCCAGGAAAGTCGTGAAATGCAACAAAATATCCGAGTTTCCCCCAAAAACCTCACCGAAAAAGTTAGCATTGACGATTCGAATCCTGAAAAACAGGTAAGTATCGGATATGAGTTACCTCTTGAAACCAAGAAGGAGCTCATCGAATTCCTAAAATGCAACGTCAAGACCTTCGTATGGACCACCAGCAACATGAAGGACATAGATCCAAATGTCACCGCCCATAAGCTCAATGTAGACCCCACTTTCAAACCGATCAAACAAAAGCGTCGCAAGCTAGGCCTAGAAAAGGCTTAAGCTGTTAACGACGAGGTTGACCGACTTACGAAAGCTGGGTCCATTCGAGAGGTACACTATCCCGATTGGTTGGCTAATCCAGTAGTGGTTAAAAAAAATGGGAAATGGAGATCTGTGTAGATTTCACCGACCTAAACAAGGCCTGCCCTAAGCACAGTTTCCCATTACCTCACAGCGACCGTCTGGTCGAAGCGACAACTGGCCATCAGCTCTTGTCCTTCACGGACGCCTTTTCAGGTTATAACCAGATCATGATGGATCCTGAAGATCAAGAAAAAGCTGCATTCATAACCGAACGTGGAACCTATTGCTACAAGGTCATGCAATTCGGTCTGAAAAACGCAAGAGCCACCTATCAGAGGCTAGTAAATAAGATGTTCGCTGGACAACTCGAAAAAACCATGGAGGTCTATATTGACGATATGTTTGTCAAGTCCTCGTTTGGAGAAAATCATATCTCCCACCTAAGGGAATGCTTCGATATCCTCAATAAGTACGATAAGAAGCTCAACCCAGCTAAGTGTACCTTCGGAGTACCCTCCGGTGAATTTCTCGGTTACCTCGTAACCGAAAGAGGCATCAAAGCTAACCCGAAACAGATAGCGACATTTTTAGAAATGTCGTCACCTATGACAACTAGAGAGGTACAGAGACATACAAGACGAATCGCAGCATTAAATCGATTCATATCGAGGTCCACCGATAAATGCCTTTCGTTCTATAAACTTCTAAAAAAACAATAAGAAGTTCTTATGGGATGAGAAGTGTGAGGAAGCCTTCAAACAACTAAAAGCTTACCTCTCCAAACCTCCGATCCTATCCAAACCAGTAATAGGAAAACCACTGTATCTAAACCTCGCCGTATCAGCCACCGCTGCTAGCGGAGTGCTAGTACGAGAAGAGCAAAACGAACAGAGGCATGTCTATTACACCAGCAAAAGTCTGATAGACGCTGAAACAATGTACCCCACTATGGAAAAATTAGCCCTAGCAGTCGTAACAGCTGCCAGGAAACTACGACCCTATTTCCAGTCACATTCGATTGTCGTAATGACCTCGCAACCATTGCGAACAATTTTGCATAGCCCTAGCCAATCCGGACGATTAGCTAAGTGGGCCATATAACTCAGCGAATATGACATAGAATATAGACCCCGAGCAGCTGCAAAAGCTCAGGTCTTCGCCGACTTCATTATCGAGCTAGCATCCGAGCATTTAGAACTAGAAACGGAAGCTCCAAAATAGAGCATATACGTCGACGGGGCCTCGTCAGGGCAAGGTTCCGGCGTCGGCCTAAGACTAACCTCCTCAGCTGGAGAGACCATCGAACAATCTTATAGGCTCGGATTTAACGCTTCCAACAATGAAGCCGAATACGAAGCACTAATCTCTGGCTTAAAACTCGTTTTAAGCCTTGGAATTCAAGAGCTAAACGCTTATAGTGATTCACAGCTAGTAGCTAGCCAATTTCACAGAGAATATGAAACAAAGGACGAAAGAATGGGGGCATACCTCGAAATTATCCAGAACCTCACTAAGCAGTTCGACAAGTTCGAGCTAACGAGGATCCCACGAGGAGAGAACTCCTCAGCAGACGCGTTGGCTGCTTTAGCCTCCACATCAGACCCCCTTGTAAAACGGATCATACCCGTAGAAGGAATCGAAAAACCAAGTATCAACATAGCTACTAAAGCTGAGATAGATAGCAAACCAAAAGGGGAAATAGAGGATAACTATCCTCAGACGGTAGCTACCTAAGTCCTTACAACATTCTGGTTTCCAAAGACCAAAATACACAGCTTCAAAAAGTATACCTCCGGGAACACGATGCAAAACCCAGAGAACAACGACAGAAACGAAGGTATTCCACGAAATTTAGACTCCCTAGAGCCTAATCCCTACGAATACCTACGGGGGCACCATCCAGACCTCGGACTCACTTGTCTGCAGAGTCAAAACTAGAATTCGCTCCGCCCTTGATAACTCATCTGGGGGCACCATCCTTACCCCAAAGAACAACGAAGAAATTGGAGATATTCCTCAGAATCTAGACTCCCTGGAGTCTAATCCTACGAATATCTCCGGGGGCACCACGACACCAGGTCCCGAACAGGAACCTCCCTCGTCTCTTCATAACAAAATTATAGGGAGAGAGGACTGGAGAATACCGATCATGCAATACATTCTAGAGGGAAAAACTCCACCCAATAAATGGGAGGCTCGAAAACTCAAAGCATTAAGCGCAAGATATTGCATAATCAATTCAGTCCTCCACAAACGAAGTGTTTCCGGACCTTACCTCAAATGTCTTCATGGCCTCGTTGCTATGAAACTCATGAAGGAAATGCACGACGGCTCCTGTGGAAACCACTCCGGTGGCAGAGCTCTAGCTATACGAATCAAAAGACAGGGCTATTTCTGGCCGACCATTATTGCATATTGTGAGGTCTACTCTTCCTCATGCGACACATGCCAGAGGCATGCACTGATTATACACCAACCTGCGGAAAAGCTATCTAACATATCCGCTCCTTACCCATTTATGAGGTGGTCCATGGACATCGTAGGACCACTAGTAGCGTCAGAAAAAAAATCTACGCTTCCTTTTAGTCCTAACAGACTATTTCACGAAGTGGATTGAGGCTGAAGCTTTCCAATAGGTAACCAGATTCGAAGACGAACGATTCGTGTGGAAAGACATCGTGTGCCGGCACGGCGTCTCATATGAAATCGTAATCGATAACGGAGGACAATTCATTTCCCACAACTACAAAGCATTTTGTGGCTAGTGGAACATTCGCCTCACCTTTTCAAACACCTCGATGCCCTCAGAGAAACGGCCAGGCGGAGGCTGCTAATAAGTCAATATTAGCAAACCTCAAGAAACGCCTTGGAACCAACAAAAAAACCTGGGCCGAAAAGTTACCCGAAGTTTTATGGGCATGCAGAACCACCTCACGAAAGGCTACAGAAGAAACTCCTTTCTCCTTAACTTATGGGATGGAGGTTGTCGTCCCAGCCGAAACCACCACTGAGAGCCTCCGTCTGGAGCTCTGAACGTCTTCTCCTGAAACTAATAACCAGCTCCTATCGGACAGCCTTGATTTAATCGAAGAACGGCGAGATCAACCCTTACTTCGCATTCAAAACTATCAGCAGGCAAATGGCCCGACACTACAACTCCAAAGTCAGGCCCTGACAATTCGTTGTAGGTGATCTAGTACTCAGGAAAGTTTCTGAAGGGACCAAAGAGCCAGGCGCTGAGAAGTTAGAAACTAATTGGGAAGGTCCTTACCGGATTATCCATGTGGTACGACATGGCGTCTACAAGCTCCTGAAGGTACGAACAAGGGTACCTGAAATCCGATCGTGGAACGCCACGAATCTCAAGAGATACAATCATTAGGTACCTAAATTCCTAAACTACGTAGGCAACTCCGTCATGAGTACAGCCCCAATCTTTTTACAAACATTCTTTTCACTTAAGCAAAGGGGGCATACGTTTAATCAAAAACACATAGCCTAAACAGCAATTGTATGACTATTACAATACCTTGTATTCTATAAGAATTACCAATGAAACAG
>OVBX01003013.1:0-13519 GCA_900406325.1 Erucastrum elatum | reverse complement strand
GACGACTCTTATATAATTGAAACAATTTTAAAGTCTTCAGAATTATATTAAAGCATAATTAATCTCTCCTAGAACCATGTAATTACATCAATACTATTAAAACATAAACATGATCGGTTAATAAAGATTAGGTCCAATATTTTTTTTTTAGTTTACACAAAATATTTCTTGCTAACCACAAGCAGTTACGTATTTGACTTTTACGTGCATGTTTATATAGTTGTAACTCAAGAAAAACAACTTCTACGCCTTATATATTTTTGTAACATCACCCCTTAGTTCCTAAATAATAGGAACCACTACTTTCATTTGACAAAAACTATTGAACACCTTTAATCCCAAAGCCTACAAAAGTCCATAGATGAAAATTTTGTTGTTTGAAAATAATAATACTGATACTATATTTTTAAAAAAATATTAATAAAATAAAACAGTGATGAGTAGAAAGTTACATAAAATAAAATAACTGAAACAATTTTGTAAGCTCATGAACGCATATCGATATTTATAATAATTAAAAAAAATGTTAACTTTTGTTTTTCTATAAAAACACATTATATCTAAATATATTTTATTATTGTAAATTTATTTTTAATTTATAATGTTTTTAATTTTATATATTATCTAAAAAAAGAAAACTTCTAATTAACAGATTTTTTTGTTCAAAAAAGGAAAATCAAATTTAGTATAGTTACATATAATATTTTCAATTCATTAAGACTATCATCATAAACAACCACCATAAGAGTTAACCTGAGCGCGACACATATGAAAATAACTTTTCAAATAATATTATAGAGATTTCCACTACAAAAATTAATGGGAACATGTACAATAATATATTATAAAAATATAAAATGTAAATCTATTTTTAGTATAATTACTAGATCATGACTCGCCCTTTTAAAGGGCGGATAAACTTTTTGTTTAAATTTATTTGAAAATTTTAGTTTTTATATTTAGATTTTTCTGTAATCGTATTTGTTTTTAATATTCATTTAATTTAATATAATAGTTCATTAAATAAATAAAATACATTATTAGACCAAACATTTATCAACTGGATATGATTCTATTTTAATGGAATAGATTAGATCATGACCCGTCCTTAGGCATGTATGTTTTTTGTTTTACTTTTTTTCTTAAATTATAAATTTTATATTTGTGTTTTTATTCATATTTTTTTTTTCAATTTTATTTTCTTTTTAAAATGGTTAATAAAAGGTGTTAATATATTCTACTAAAATAGGTGGACCACACCTATATCAATAGGTCATGATTATGTTTTAATAGTATTTATATTAAGACGTTTTACTAATTATTTAAGAGAAATATTTTAGAAAATAAAAACACAACTATAAAAATTAAATTTCTAAGAAAATATAAAACAAAAAATAATAACAAATATAAAAAATAAATAAAACATGTAAATAAAAGATATACCCGCCCTTTAAAGAGCGGATCAAAATCTAGTTTATTTCTGAAATCCCTTGGTTTAAGACTAGCCTCTGGACTCGAGACTATTTCTAGCCATCTAATTCATTGATTTGCTTAACCTGGTTTAATTATTTGTTTCTGAATCAGATGGCTAATCTTATATTAACCGGTGGTGCGTATGTGACTAGTAACCGAGTAAAATATCGGAAAATCGATTCTCAGTTTGGTAGACACTTATTACGACCACACAAACACATGTTCTATATTGTTTATTGTATTAAACAAGACCACAAAGTAGACTTGTCGAGAAAAAGCATACGCACAGAAACTCAAAAGGAGGAAAAAAAAAAACAAAACAAAGAGAGGCAGAGAGAGACGCGAAGATGGCTTCGACTCCGAAGCTAACCACTACAATCTCATCTTCCCCATCTCTTCAAATCCTCTGCAGAAAACTCCCGATCGCAATCAACCTGTCATCTCCAACCTCTCGTTCACTCCCTAAAACCTTATCCTATCTCTCATCTCTCCGTCCCCGTCTCGCCTTAGTATCAAACCATCGGTATTCACCTTCCCGCCGCTTCTCCGTCCGAGCACAGAGCGACAACGGAGCAGACTCGGACCGCAACTACGACTTCGATCTCTTCACCATCGGTGCAGGAAGCGGCGGCGTCCGCGCCTCCCGCTTCGCCACGAGCTACGGAGCAACCGCCGCCGTCTGCGAGCTTCCTTTCTCCACCATCTCTTCCGAAACCGCCGGAGGCGTCGGAGGAACGTAAGTTCTTATCCTCTCTTCTTAGCTTTCCTTCAATACATCTGCTGTTAGTATTTTGATTTAGTAGCTGTAACAACTACATATGAAACACAGCACAACTTCACAGTGTTTGTGAGACAGCACTATGATATTGTCTTGACAGAGCTACTTATAATCGTAATTACATCCTCAAAGCTCATTCTAAGCTGTGTTGGATCGTAAAGTCATCTCCTTTTTTTGTTTGGTTTAATCGACAGGTGTGTACTTAGAGGATGTGTACCAAAGAAGCTACTCGTGTATGCATCCAAATACACTCACGAGTTTGAAGACAGTCACGGCTTTGGTTGGAAGTATGACACCGAGCCTACTCATGATTGGACCACATTGATTGCCAACAAGAACGCTGAGCTGCAGCGTCTGACTGGTATCTACAAGAATATCCTCAACAATGCTAATGTCAAGTTGATCGAAGGTCGTGGAAAGGTAGGCTCAAGCGAATCAATGACTCACATGATTCTGTCTGTGTATTCTGAGTTTTAATTTTGTCTTTTGTGTGTAGGTTATAGACCCGCACACTATTGATGTAGATGGGAAAATCTACACTTCGAGGAATATTCTGATTGCGGTTGGTGGACGTCCCTTCATTCCCGACATTCCGGGAAGAGAGTATGCCATTGATTCAGATGCAGCTCTCGATTTGCCTTCCAAGCCCGAGAAGATTGCAATCGTTGGTGGCGGCTACATTGCTCTGGAGTTTGCGGGCATCTTTAATGGTCTTGGCAGTGAAGTTCATGTTTTTATTAGGCAAAAGAAGGTGCTGAGGGGGTTTGATGAAGACGTGAGTAGCTTTCAGAACGACTTTTGGCTGCTTATTTGTTTATCCTTTTGGTGATTCTCTAATTTTTAGTTGTTGTTGTTGTTTCTTGTTTATAGGTTAGGGATTTTGTTGGAGAGCAGATGTCTTTAAGAGGCATTGAGTTCCACACAGAGGAATCTCCTGAATCCATCATCAAAGCTGGTGATGGCTCGTTGTCTCTGAAGACCAGCAAGGGAACTGTTGATGGGTTTTCGCATGTTATGTTTGCAACTGGTCGCAAGCCTAATACTAAGGTATAGTGTGTTTTTAGCTTAAAGGGTGTTCATAAAGAAAACTGTTAGCAAAGTTCATTGCTTTTACAAATCTCGGAAGAAAAACTAAACACTGCAGCCCCTTGTTTGTGACTTAAAATGTAAGCTTTTATATTGATCATAGAGTATGATTTTGATCATTGATGTAATGTTGGTTGTTATAACAGAACTTAGGGTTGGAGAATGTTGGCGTAAAACTGGCGAAAAATGGAGCAATAGAGGTATGATCTAATGATTAACTTATCATTTAATGCGTGGTGGTATTGATGTGTATATGTGCCACTTTGTTTGGTAAGGTTGATGAATATTCAAGGACATCAGTTCCTTCCATCTATGCTGTTGGGGATGTCACTGACCGGATCAATTTGACTCCGGTCGCATTGATGGAGGGAATGGCATTGGCGAAAACCTTGTTCCAGAATGATCCAACAAAGCCTGATTATAGGTAAACATTACAAACTTTTGATGTTTATACCTTTCAAGATCTAGAACATTGTATAGTTGTCTTTTAATCTTTTTGTGTTCTCTCTATTCAACTAGAGCTGTGCCCTGCGCCGTTTTCTCCCAGCCACCTATTGGGACAGTTGGTCTAACCGAAGAGCAGGTAAGAAGAATACTTTGCGAAAAACATGGTTTATGGCGTATGCCACTGCTTATAAATGTTAAGAGACGTTTTTGCATTGCAGGCCATAGAACAGTATGGGGACATTGATGTTTTCACATCAAATTTTAAACCATTAAAGGCGACGCTTTCAGGACTTCCGGACCGGGTGTTTATGAAACTCATTGTCTGTGCAAACACTAATAAAGTTCTTGGTGTTCACATGTGTGGAGATGATTCACCTGAAATCATCCAGGTTTCACTATCAAACATTGTTCATCTTTTCCGAAAAATAAACACGGAAACATATATCAGATCTTGTTCTTTTCTTCACTCTGGCAGGGTTTTGGAGTTGCAGTAAAAGCTGGTCTAACCAAGGCTGACTTTGACGCTACAGTGGGTGTTCATCCCACAGCGGCTGAGGAGTTTGTCACCATGAGGACTCCAACGAGGAAGATCCGCAAAGACTCCTCAGAGGTTTGCTTGTGAACAGAAAATAAAAAGAAACTTTTAAAATATAGTTCTTTCACTGTTTTGCAACATGGATATATTCTCAATTTTCTTTCAGGGAAAGGCAAGTCTTGAGGCTAAAACAGCTGTCTAGAGAAAGTTGCAATAGAATTTGGATTTACGACATTGGAGCTCCCTGACAAGGTATTCACCAGTTTCCTCCGTATTCATATAATACTAGAAAGGACATGCAATGCAATTAGCTCTTAGCCTTATATCATACTTAGGGTGACAGTTAGAGCATAGCTCACACTTTGACCAAAAGGAAGAAGCATAGCTCACACTAAAATCATATGTAATTTGACCTGTATGCTTTTTTGCAGGAGAACGTTTATCGGTGAAGAAGAAGAAGCTTTTTTTTGGTCAAGAGTGATCGAGTTCTCTAGCCAACGTTTTTAGTTATTTATGTCGCGTGGAGATGTCATAACCATCGCGCATACTGTAATCGCTTAACCTACAACACCAAATTCTGATGAAAGGTTTTAACTATTCGGGCAGTGAATTTTTACGAGAGTTCCAATACTGAATTTGAATTCTTTTTTTTTTGTTTCCCCATTGTAGTGGTGGCTGTATTGCTCTTCCAGTGTCGCATTTTCGTGGTTGAATAAGTGAAACAGTTTCATATGTTGAGTGATGATTGAGTGAGTTTTGAGTTCTTGTTAGCCAACGTTTTTCCTGACAAATGTCGCTTGGAGATCTCTTAATAGCGTCCTGCAATACTGTTTCATCGTTTAGCTCACATGATTGAAGTCCCTAGGAGAGTAGTTTATAACTATTTTGAAAAGTGGTTTTGTTAAGAGCTCTAAAACCGATGATTTTGAGTTCTTGTGCATTGTAATGAGGGATTCTCCTACCATCTAACTAATCCTAGCTGAATAAAATATACGATTTCCAGCCGTCTCTAAATTGTGGGTCATGCATAAGTCTCATTTCATCATTTTTTTACAAAAAATGTATAAAAATATTTATACATAATTAATTGTTTGATTATAGTAGAAATAAACAATTACGGTTTATCTACAGAGAAATATATTGTTTACAAATATGAAGTTAAATATCTAGACAAAATACAAACCAGATTAATTTGTTGATGTACCTATTTGTAACAAAAAATAGTTAAAAATCACAATTAAAAATAGTATAAAATAAACTAGGAATCACTATTTCATTCAAACAATGTACCATTAATATTTTGAGCAGCAATCCGATTTCTTACCATAATTTAAAAAAATGTAAATTAACATTGAATTAATGCAACCTAAACATATTTATTAGCATATCACTATTTTCATTCAAACAATACCATTAATATTTTGAACAGCAATCCGATTTCTTACCATAATGAAAAAATGTCCAATTAACATTGAATAAATGCAATCTAAACATATTTATTAGCATATCACGACACGACTGATAAAAAAAAAACAAATCCTGTCTTTACTTTCACTAAAAATAGCAAATTAATTCGTTTTTATAGAGAGAATCTTCTCCTCATAACAAAAACAAATAAACAGTCAACTACTTATATTTTACACACAGTGGATCCAACCCAACGTCTACAAAAGGACATCGCGTCACGTGCCGTATGACCAGGGCAAATCCGTCATTTAACAACCATAGCCTTCACGCTCCCTTCCCTCTCTCTATAGCTGAGCGGCTAAAATTTTATAAAGTTTTAACAATTTTTGGCTACTACAGTGTATATACTCGCGCGAAAACACCATTTCATCTCCCGCCGCACACCTTCCCTCCTTATTTTTATCTCATCTCATCTAATCTAATCACACTCCAAGATCTCTCAATCTCTCACACTCTCTTTCTCTCACACTNTCCCGCCGCACACCTTCCCTCCTTATTTTTATCTCATCTCATCTAATCTAATCACACTCCAACATCTCTCAATCTCTCACACTCTCTTTCTCTCACACTCTCTCTCTCACACAAACGATGCAGCCTCAGCCGCACATCCCTCCCGCAACCGCAAACGCAGCGATCTCAGCCGCGCTCAAATCCCAGCGAGCGAAAAAAAACCGCGGGAGCTACAGCTGCGGCCGATGCGGCCAGCCGAAGAAAGGCCACGTGTGCCACCTCCCCCCTCTCGACGTCCCATCCACCCCGATCGCTCCCGAGCCGGTGACCTCCGTCTCCGCCGCGGCTTCCTCCACCCGATCCACCGTCGTATCCCTCTCCTCCGCGCCGCTGCGCCAGCCCTTCACCAACCTCCGCCGCGCGCTGTCTTTCGACGACGACGAGCCCGATCCGGCGGATCTGGCGGATCTGGACGAGGAGATCGTTCAGCCGGGGAGGTTCCACGCGGTGGCGCTGTGGGAGGTGCTCAAGAGGTTGCCTCCGTCTGGGTTGATGATGGCGGCTAGGGTTTGCCGAGGTTGGAGAGAGACCGCGAGGAAGATGTGGAAGGCGGCGGAGGAGCTGAGGATTAGGGTTCCGAGGAGGGCTCAGATCGGTTACGTTGGATCGTTGTTGCAAAAGTGTCCTGGACTTGTTACGCTGACGCTTAGACTCGAGAGGTGATTGGATCTAACTTAGATCTGTGATTGATCTCACCGTTTACTAATTTGATTATTAATTTGTTAATATAATGAATAATTAAGAAGATTTGATCCAAAAAATGAATAATTAAGAAGCTCAATAATCACCAATGATCCAGAGACAATAGTATTAATTCGAGATTCTGATTTTTGTCTGCAGTGATTTTGATGCGACGACTCTGGCCTGCATTGCTTTTTCATGTCCTAATCTGGAGGTTTTGGAGATTTTAACTTGTGGTGCAGCTGTTAATAGGATTTCTGGGTAAGATCTTCACACTAAGTGGTGACATGAAAGTGATAAATCTGAGTAATTTCAATAGGAAAACAATGACAATCGACTCTTTTTAACTGTTTTTTGCTATGTGAGACTAGTTAAGCGATTTGATATTCTTGCTGCAAAAGATGATGACATGAATGTAGAGATTGTTGGCTCTGTATGTTGTAAATTCATAGGTACAAAACAGTCATTATGCATGCTGCATTCAGAAAATGGAAACCGTGGGTTCTTGCCATGAATAATTGAGATTTTGGTGGTGTTTGCTATAATTTCATTTGTATTAAGCAGTCATTTCGCATGCGATGCATTATAGACTTGCTTCTTAGAGGATTTATTGTTTTGATTAATTTATAGTAGTAGTTTGCTCTTCTCTGGATCTGTTTTTAATTGTTCTTTTTGTCGTTGTTGTATGTATAGGGATGAGCTGGGTCGCTTTGTTTCGAATAAACGTGGACTTACAAGCCTTAAGATGGAAGGGTGTTCCAACTTGGGAGGATTTTCCCTTACTTCATCAAGCCTATCCACTCTCTGGCTTTCAGATCTTCATTCCCTCTCAAAGATGGTAATTGGAATTTCCTCTTTTTTTCTCACTCATACAATGTTTGTAAAGATGGTTTGTATATCTAAACAGCCAAATATATTGTTCTATGTTTTGTCAGATCTTCAACTGTCCAAATCTGATAGAAATATCACTTGAGTTTTCTCAACAAGAAGAGGATTCAACTGATCTTGTAACAATGGTTGATGGTTTGGGAAGGACTTGCACTAGATTGCAGAACATTCACATTGCCTCTCTGAAGCTTTCACATACTGTTGTACTTGCTCTTACTGCTGTGAATTTCAGGTTTGTCTAATTTCTCCGTCTCCAGCCTTGGTTTTGTTTGTAAAAGTCATGTTTGCGTTCTCTGGGACTCTTAGTCCAGTGTTCTATTGAGAGACCAGTTGTTTCGTAAGATTAATGTCAGGTTCCGTATTCGTTCAGGTGTTTGAGAATGCTGTCGCTAGTTCTTGGAATAGATATCACCGATGCGTCTGTAGATGCCATTTCCTCAAGTTACACAAACCTTGAGCTACTGGATTTGAGTGGGTATGTTTTGCTCGTGCTCAATATATCATATCTATATCTCTAGTGTTTCATTTGTGCTTGTTCACATGAAGAGTGTATGTTGAGGCTTGTTCTTGTTTGTTTGTTGGTTTTAGTTCCAGCATTACTGATACTGGCCTCGGGATGATCTGCGATGTTTTACCTGATACACTCTCAAAATTACTTGTTGCTCTTTGTCCCAACATTACATCAAGTAAATTCTTGATCTTTGGTTTGCAATATATCTTAATTCATGTGTTTATTCTCTGGTTTCTCATTTCTTCGTATGAATATTTTTGCAGGCGGCATTCAGTTTGCTACTGCTCAACNGAAGAGGATTCAACTGATCTTGTAACAATGGTTGATGGTTTGGGAAGGACTTGCACTAGATTACAGAACATTCACATTGCCTCTCTGAAGCTTTCACATACTGTTGTGCTTGCTCTTACTGCTGTGAATTTCAGGTTTGTCTAATTTCTCTGTCTCCAGTCTCGGTTTTGTTTGTTAAAACCATGTTTGCCTTCTCTGAGACTCTTAGTCCAGTGTTCCTTTGAGAGAACAGTTGTTTCGTAAGATTAATGCCAGTTTTCGTATTCGTACAGGTGTTTGAGAATGCTGTCGCTAGTTCTTGGAATAGATATCACCGATGCGTCTGTAGATGCTATTTCCTCAAGTTACACAAACCTTGAGCTACTGGATTTGAGTGGGTATGTTTTGTTCGTGCTCAATATATCATATTTATGGTTCATTTGTGCATGTTCACATGAAGAGTGTATGTTGAGGCATGTTCTTGTTTGTTTGTTGGTGTTTTAGTTCCAGCATTACTGATACTGGCCTCGGGATGATCTGCGATGTTTTACCTGATACACTCTCAAAACTACTTGTTGCTCTTTGTCCCAACATTACATCAAGTAAATTCTCATCTTTGGTTTGCAATATATCTCAATTCATGTGTTTATTCTCTGATTTCTCATTTCTTCTACAATGAATATTCATGCAGGCGGCATTCAGTTTGCTACTGCTCAACTGCCTCTTCTTGAGCTGATGGACTGTGGCATGACTGTATCTGATCCCAATTCAGATAATCCGTCGACTCCACAAAAGACATCAGGCTACAATCAGAAAATGTTTATTAAACATAAACGGTTGAAGAAACTGAGTTTGTGGGGATGCTCCAGTTTAGATGTGAGATTCCTTATCAATGCTCTAGAAAAGCGTTCTCTATCTAAATCTCATCTTCTCATGGTTTTGATCTTTTGATGCAGGCTCTGTTCCTAAACTGCCCGGAGCTGAAGGACTTAAATTTGAACTCGTGCAGCAATTTGCAACCTGAGAGTTTGGTGATCCAGTGTCCAAAGTTAGAACTTGTGTACGCATCAGGATGTCAAAACCTATTAACAGTAGCTATCCGAAAACAGGTAATCCCTTGGACAAAGTTACAACTTTATAGGTCATGGTCTTAGTTTTAGACAACCTAAGATCAAATGTCAGTCTGATGCTGTTTTTTGTTTATATTTTCTGTTTTTTGGCTAGAAACCTTTGAGCAGTATGTCTATAAATAATAATTTAACTAAGATTATATGATTACATATTTTTAATCATATATTATTAAAAGTATAAAATATAACGAATTTATGTTTGCTTTGGCTATTACTAAATCGAATTTGGTCTGGTTTTTGTTTCAATTTTTTTGGATTTTAGAATAATAGTAGTATACTTTTGGTTCAGACTTTGTTTAGACATTTTTGCTAGGATTATATTTGGTTTGGTTCGATTTAGTTTATATGTCCACTCCTAGATGTATGTGTTCTGTTGTTATAGAATGAAATCACTCTGGTCAACACTCAAACCAAGGCCTCTTAATAAGCCTCTTCTTGTACTTGTTGGATAGGTCTCCGAGAACGCTGCAGCTGGGGAAAACCATATGACACGGAAACGCTTGGCTGATGGGTCGAAAAGGATTCAGGCTCTACCTTCGTTATACCAAGAGGTGAATTTTTTGTTTATAATTGAGAAAGAAGTATGAAATAGTATATGTAAGCTGAGAGAGTTTGTTGTTTGCAGACAAGAGAAGATGAGAATTATCCAGCGAAGAAGAGAAGGAAGATTGAGAGGGAAGTGTGTACCATTATACATTAAACAATACTATGTATTAATTATACTCTCTTGGACTCTTCACATTTTTCCTCTACCAGCTCTGTGTTACTGTGATTATGTTGGATTACGTCTGTTGTTGTTTCTCACCTATGAACTTTACATGTTTTTATCTTTGGTTTTCCAATTAGCTTTGAATAAATTGTACAAGTAAACATTTTGTATTGGATTTTGATATTTAATATTATTAAAAATAGTTTTTCTTTTTGCCTTTTTTTTGTGTGTTTGTGGATGCAGAGATTTTCCTTATTTTCAAGTTGTACTAACATTTGCATAAACTAATCCGTTCTGTACGCTATAACAACTGTTTAGTACTAATAGTTTTTGATTTAGTAATATTACTTGATATAGTGTTATGCTGATAAAAAGAATGGTAAAGCTTTAATCCAATCACAATTTTCACACACATTTTAACATATAAGCTTGAAAAGACTTTTTTAGCAAGTTCTACATTTGATGATCAAGTATTAAGAAAGTTTTCAAAAAGCTAATCGACCAATAACCCCCCTAAATAATTAAATACAGTATAATTATAGTTTTTCTCTTGATCTAAAATAGACTAATACAAATGTAACGTGACGGCGGCGGAGGAAGTGAACAACAACTCGTGGCAGGTAGATTCCACCAACCTCTTTTCATATCCCAAACGTGGAATCTCTGCGACTGCGTTTTATATAATAACAACACTAGTCTCTTCCTTCCTTCCTCAAAGCCCCCAGTCGTATCCATTTATCTTTTTTCTAACTAACAATGGCGATTGCTTTCAAATCCGGCGTCTGCTTCCTCCACTCCCCAAAACGCCAAATCGGAATCCGCCACTCTTCTCCCGACTCCTCCCTCTCTTTCAAGAGATTGGCTCCCGTCGCCGCTCTCTCCACCTCTTCTCCCACCCTCGGTCTCGCCGATACGTTCGCCCAGCTCAAAAAACAGGGCAAAGTAAGACACTTTTCCCTGTCTGAAAATCTCAATCCTGTCTGAAAGCAATTTGTTGTTGATCTTAACCGTTTGTGTATGTATATATGTGTGAAGGTAGCATTCATACCTTACATCACAGCTGGTGATCCAGATCTCTCTACTACCGCTGAAGCATTGAAAGTTCTTGACGCTTGTGGTTCCGACATTATCGAACTGGGTGTTCCTTACTCTGACCCTTTAGCTGATGGACCTGTTATTCAGGTTATTACACAAACCCACCAATAAAAATGCAACCTTTATGCTGTTACTGTCTTAAAGTTTTTGACTTTTGTATTTGATCATTTTGCTCTGTTCAATTTAGGCTGCGGCGACAAGGTCTTTGGAGAAGGGGACAAACCTCGATAGCATTCTTGACATGTTGGATAAGGTGAGGTTTTTAGTTTCTGAAGCAAAGATCCACCGAATTTACTTGTATTGTATGTATTTCTGATTGTGTATGTGTGTGTTTTCTTGTTTGTTGGATTTGGTTGGTGTGCAGGTTCTTCCAGAGTTATCTTGTCCTGTTTCTCTGTTCACGTATTACAACCCGATTCTTAAACGTGGGTTGGGGAAGTTCATGTCCAGCATCAGAGATGTTGGTGTGCAGGGGCTTGTGGTTCCAGATGTTCCTCTTGAGGAAACTGAGTTCCTGAGAAAAGAAGCACTTAGCAACAACATTGAACTGGTAATCATATATGCTTTGATCTATTCATGTTTTTTGAAAAATGAAGGTTCTCAGTCTTGTCAATAGCAGCATGTCACAAGATATCAGTGACGATTCCAATTTTTGTCTATATATTCTAGATTCAATCGTATTTATTTCTTTAACTAAGCTGATAGAAATGGTAGAAGCATTGTTCTTAGCGGAGGTACTGAAACTGTACATGTTTTTTGGCTGGTTAGTAACGTAATGTTCATTCATGTTTTGTAATGAAGGTCCTACTGACTACACCAACCACACCAACAGAGAGAATGAAGAGAATTGTTGAAGCATCAGAAGGGTTTATTTACCTTGTAAGATCCCCTCTTTGTGTATCTCTCTTTCTCCAGGATATTCAAATGTGTTTCTTTGTATCTGAAATGTATTGGGTTTGACAGGTGAGCTCAATAGGAGTGACCGGTGCACGTGCATCTGTCAGTGGAAAGGTTCAGTCGCTCTTGAAGGATATCAAAGAGGTATGCTAACACATCTTTAATGTTTCTTCATTATCTTGAAATGATGTTAAAGTGTTTGACCGTTTGTAACTCAATGCAGGCAACAGACAAGCCAGTGGCTGTCGGTTTTGGAATATCAAAGCCTGAGCATGTGAAACAGGTCCTACACCTTACAAAAAAGAAGCTTCATAATGTCTCTCAAGTTGTATTCGTGTGTGTTATTTGACGAAGTGTTTTAACTGTGTAAACAGATAGCTGGATGGGGAGCTGATGGAGTGATTGTTGGAAGTGCAATGGTGAGGCTTTTGGGAGATGCCAAGTCACCAACGGAAGGTCTCAAGGAGCTTGAGCGTCTCACAAAGTCTCTCAAATCTGCTCTTCTCTGAAAACCCAAAGAAAAAAGATTTGCAGAACGCTTCCATTGATTTTGTTTTTGTTTTAATTAAATTACCAGTTATGTATGAAAATCATGTTCCAAACTTTTCAGACATTTGAAGTATATGATGTTCCAAACTTTCCTGACATTTCAATTATGATAATTAAAACATTTCGGTTTGATTTCAAAATAGTGTCAAAATACAGGGACCAACATGCAAATGCTTTTAAATAAAATGAGTAAGCAACGATAAAAAATCAGTTTTCTAGGTTTAACTTCCCTAAATTCAAAATTCAAAACACAGAGAGATGAGAGGAGGAGCCAACGGAAAGAGAAAACCGACGGGAAGTTTCGCCGAACCACCACCACCACCACCCTCCCTAGATTACCAACGTCAACTCTTCAAATCAAGAGACTCCGACGCCAGTTTCGCCAGCAGCCATCAGTCTCTAAGCCGAGCCTCGGACGTATACACCACCAATAACAGATCTCACCAATCCGATTCCATCCGCTCAATCAACACCTTCCTCGCGTCTCACAACT
>OVBX01003012.1:0-18178 GCA_900406325.1 Erucastrum elatum | reverse complement strand
AGTGTTTTACATAAGCTTGTTAAATGCTGTCTTTTAAGTTTAATAATATACAAGAGAAAAAAAGTGTTTTACATAATCTATTTTAAACTTCCCATATTCTACCTTACGTTTTTCTTGTTGCCCTTAAAAATGTAAGAAGAGATTTTTTTCAAAAAAAAAATGTAAAAAGAGGTTTGAACACACTATCTCTATACCGTTGCAATAACTAAATTTTATCATCGTTTAAGACTTTAATTGGGGAAAACACGAAAAACAAAGAGAAACGATGACACGTTATTTATATAATTATAACAAGGCAAATGACACTGGCTACTAGTTTATAACTTAAGTAATCCATGCAGACGCGCTGTGTCTTTGTCACCCTATTTGATATGAGCTTTGAACGCAACACACTTTATCCCCTTATCCGAATATAATTACAATATACTCCAAATAAAACCGTGTGTGTGTATATATATATACCATAATCCATATACCTTACTATACCTACTCATTGCCATCAAGTATTTTATTCCCTTTTTCAACTTCAATTACGTACCCAAGAAAGAGTTTCTTTTTCCATTTCGCCACATCAAACATTATAACACAAAAAAGCAAGATGGAGAAGTTCCAATGTACGATTCTATACGCTTATTTACTTATGTCAACAACAATCTTCTTGTCTTTGCCAATACTATCTCACGCGACAAAACACTTCAATGTGCTGAGCTTCGGAGCTAAACCTAACGGTATTGTTGACTCAGCTACAGCTTTTGCCAAGGCATGGGATGCAGCGTGTAGTTCGTCGGATGCTGCGGTTATATACGTACCCAAAGGACGATATCTTGTGAGCCCGGTTCGTTTCAGCGGTGAAAGTTGCAAGAGCCTTGATATTGTTTTCAGGATCGATGGGACTCTTGTTGGTTCGGGGGACTATAACTTTCTTGGTCGAGAAGAAACATGGTTCAGCTTTGAAAGAGTCACCGGAGTTTCTGTTATCGGTGGTTCTTTCGACGCTAAGGGACCTTCGTTGTGGGCTTGCAAGGCAACCTCCAACAACAGCTGTCCAGCTGGTGCTACGGTATGATAAGTTAACTAGTAAAAAGACGTATTGGTTGGAACCAAAAACATTTACTAGAACCATGTTGTTTATATTTCATATCACGGATTCTAACATAGTCTTTTGAGATGAGGGCGAGATAAAAACTACTACTAACCAAAAAGTGATTATAAGATCAATTAGGCTATACAACAACTTTAAAAACAATAACTGTTTTTTTCAAAATCAGTTGAAAATTAACAATAACTGTTTTTTAACAAAACTATATATTAAACGATATCTAAACCTTGGATCTCTCTAATTATTTCCTTTATGTGTAATGATGCAGACAATGAGTTTTGTGGAATCAAATAGAATCAAGGTGAAGGGGTTATTGTCATTGAACAGCCAAATGTTCCACATTGTCATCAACAAATGCCGTGATGTTAAGATCAACGATATTAGAATCTTGGCGGATGGAAAAAGCCCGAACACAGATGGCATTCATGTGCAACTATCAACTGATGTTGAAATTCGTAACGCTTCCATCAAAACTGGTGACGACTGTATCTCCATTGGCCCCGGAACCAAGAACTTGTGGGTCGAACGAGTCACATGTGGCCCTGGTCATGGAATCAGGTGATTCGAGATTTTGTTTTTATGAAATATTTTTATTTCCAAAGCCTATATGATTTACACACATCTAGAAAAAAAAAGAATACATTCATCCACTAATCGTGACATATACCTATATATGGAAATCATCTGATGGCTTTGATTATATTGGTTAATTTAAATATCCAGTTTGTTTAATCATATCGATTAAATACAAAAAAAAATATTATGAAATAATCAATTTTGGAAAAACATGTGTTTCATTCTAAATTATTGTGTTATTTGGAATCGTCTGTGTTAGGTATATATGTATGTTTTAACTTTCAACGATATGAATACACCATGTGATATGTGCACACCCATATGATTCGTCTCTCGAATATATATTTTTTAAAATATGGTTTTATCTGAAATGCAGCATTGGGAGTTTGGGAAAGGATAGAGAGGAGGAAGGGGTACAAAATGTGACGGTGAAGAAGACAGTTTTCGTAGGAACAGACAACGGATTAAGAATTAAGTCATGGGCTAATCCATCATCTGGTTTTGTTCAGAGGATTCGATTCCTAGAGTCACTTATGTTCAATGTCAAGTTTCCTCTCATCATTGACCAACACTACTGCCCTCATAACATAATCTGTCCTTCTCAGGTAGTATAATCAAAAGCAATTTTATTTATTGCAATTAGAAATCATAACTTTGTTTGGACTGAGGATTATTAAATCATTAAAACTAAGAGGTAACAAATTAAAATTACTTTGAGTATATCTACTATTATTACTTTTAATTACTATAGATAAACAAAGATGAAATTTTTAAGTCACGTTCAATCTGATCATAACTTATAATCAAATATATATCAATTGACGAAACAACATTGATGCAATATAGCCCTAAGCATCTTAATAACATTTTGAAATAATGATATAGGAATCAGGAGTGCGGATAAACGATGTGATATATGAAGACATAAGAGGAACATCAGCTACAAAAATTGCGGTAAAATTGGAATGCAGTGCTAAAGCTCCATGCACACGGATTAGAATGAAAGACATTAGTCTGAGATATGCTAACGAAACTGCACAATCTTCATGTGTCAATGTCATTGGAGATGCACTTGGTTTGGTCAAACCTCAAACCTGCTTCTGATTAGCATTCTATGAAGATCATAAAAATCGACAAAATCATAAACTATTTGTATATAAAAATTCACATTTGTAAAAAAAATCACATTTGTATATAAAAATTCATATTTGTTAAAAAGTTCACATATATGGTAATAATTTTTACGGCCCATTACTATAATTTTTTTCCGACCAGTGAAAAGGTTATTACAGTAATTTGAAAATATTTCGACGAAATTTAATACTTAATCAATCAAAATCGAAAAATCACCTTGAAATTGGTTTGAAATCGTGGATAGTCCCGCGAGCGCGAGGCGAGGGAAATCTCAATTTCAAGCTTCTTCGGCACATAAAAAAACCTCTTCCCCCTTTCTCTCCAAAACAATCCCTAATTTCTTCTTCCTCATGGATTCGATTGAAGCACCCTCGTTTTCGCTAGGGTTCGACCTCGACGCCGCATCGAATCCCAAGCCTGGTTTGACCGGAAACGACGAGCCTGAGCCTGGACTTACGGTCTCAGATTCCGATCTGGAGCTTGGACCTGGTAGTTCAAGCCCGGCTCTGAAACGGTTGCGACGTGGATTCAATGATACCAACAAGCGTTCTGCGGAAGATTATGCCAGTGTTGGTCGCGCGGAGGATCGGGATGATGATGACGACGACATCGAGGAGTTCTCTTCACCAGAAGGTAACTTACGATTCTTTGAGCTTTGATTCCGCTTTTGCATGTTATGTGTGAATTGGATCATGCTTAAATTGCTGGAATCGAATTTGGAGCACAATCACGTCTCTGATGAAAGTAATTGCGTTTGAGAAACTTTTCATTCAATTGCGTCTGAGAGACTTTAGGCTTCTTGGATCAGAGAAAAATTGATATTGAAAAGAGTATTTAGAAAATAGTCTCCTGAGCTATAAGAAATTAAGGTTGTTTCTTAGTCTTGGAATGGATCTGTGTGATGGTCGTGTGCTTGATGATTTGAAGATGTCATTTGGTAATGATGCATGGTGAATGCTATAGGACAGTATACGATGATGATTACATGATGATTGATGAGGATGATGTTTTTGTGATTAGAAGATGAAAACTTTATTATTGCATTTGTTGATAGAGTAGGTTTGGAGATTTTCAAACTGATTAATCGAAATTGGTTTCACGTCATGGTTCTTGGGTTTGTGTGCTTGATTGTATAACATGTTATGTAGTAATGATTCATGATGAATGAGATAGTCTATTATTATACGTGATGACTGCATTTGTTGAACTCTTGTAGATTGTGTATTTGGAGATTTCTGGCTGATAAATCAAACTTGTTTCTTTAGGATTTCTTTTGTAGATGATTTTCTTAAAACAAAACTCTCCTAAATCTAGTTCTTGTAATATTTCTCAAGTCTTCCATTTTTTGTTGGTTTCATCTTAATTTACTACTTGTTTTGCTTGCTTACATGTAGATCCACCTGCATCAACAAGAAGTCATTTCTCTAGTTGCAGTTCAAGGGTCTCACTTCGTGGATCTGGGATTTTTACTAACCAGCCTTCTTCTATCTCTCGGAGCCTGGAAAAGAGAAAGCGGTTGGATGATGTTCCAGTATCTACTGGCTCTGGGACTACTTCTGTTGCACCACTGTTTCAGAGTTCAAATACTAGTCCTCTGCGAAGGTTCCAGCTACTGGAATCAGATTCTGACGATGACCACCCATCCAAACGCAGCAGAGATTCAACTAATGATTCATCCTCAAAGAGAAAGGAACCTGGATCTCTGCCGTGTACTGGAGATCTGTTGAAAGATTTTCCTCCGGTGGGAGTTTCAAAGACTCAGACACCAGCTCAGCGAAGGTTCCAGCTACTAGATTCAGATTCTGAAGACGACCACCCATCCACCCGCACCAGAGACTTAAGCGGAGTAACTAATACCAATGATCCATCCTCAAAGAGAAAGGAACCTGGAAATATGCCAACTCGTAGTCCTCTACGAAGGTTGCAGATACTAGATTCAGATTCTGAAGATGACTGCCGATCCACCAAAAGAGATTTAAGCCGAGTAACTAAAACAAATAATTCATGCTCAAAGGTTCAACCATCTGTTGCAAGTAAACCAACGAGAAAGGAACCTAGAGATTTGTGGAAAGATTTTTCCCCAGCGGCAGTTTCCAGGATTCAGACACCAGCTCTGGATGATGTTTGTCAGGACTATTTTAGCTCGATCAAGCAAACCACTAGTAGCACAGCTCAGAAACAAAGCAGTGGTGTGGCAAGTAGTAGCAATAGTGGATTGTTTCAGCAAAATGAGCATATTTTGGATTCTTCCAACCCTACCCCTCCATCTCATCGTTTCTTCTTGCACAGTGATCCAAGGATCCAGAATTTAGCCCGGAAGCGGTTACCAAACTTCTTGCCTCTCGGGATTTTCAATGATAGAGAGAACCGGCGAGAGGAGTGCCTTATTGATTACATGTGCGTTATATTTGTATTCCCTTTCTTATTTTCATACGTTCAGTCTTTTTCCAGGGAATTGACATATTTCCCAATGCCACTGTAGGAACCAATTTGACAGCAACGGGAGTTCTAAAACCAGAGTTTCTAGCAGTAAAAGCTGCAGAGGAGGGCAAACAAAGTCAAAGGTCTCGAAGGGCCAAGAGAGCTCCAACGCGAGATCTGCAGTTCCAAAAGATGCTGGCAAAAGACGTGTATCAGCCAACACTGGTAGTGCAGGTCACTGGTTTACATCCGCAGAAGGAAAGAAGGTCTGTTTCTCTTTCCACAATTAAAGAAAATTACATAGAAATGTGAATGTGACAGAAATTGAGCTGTTAAACACACGCACCCTTTTTAAGCATGGGAAGTAAACTATATGTTACAGAACACAGAGAGGGCAAGAGACGTATGAAAAACTTTGTAATATCTGATTTTGTTTCTTGGTCTTTGTAGGTCTATATCTCTAAAGGTGGACAGGAGTTCTCAGGTCAAAGCGCTTATAGATGCTACAAAAAGGTTAGCATCTATTGAAGCTGGTTTGTAATATCTGATGGTGTTATGCATACACCTTCTCTGTGAACTAACTCATAGAACTGTATTTTGTATCACAGGAGACTGGAGGCGGATTTAACAAGTCCAAAAAGAAACGACAGCCAAAGAAGAAGGCGAAGAAGTGAATAATTGCAGCCACTTTTTTTCGTTTTAAAGATACCATACACTCCAGCTCTCTTTCAAAAGTACCTTTTACATATCTTCCCCCACCTTGTCTTAGTTATAAACATATCTTCAACCAACAAACTCATTAGTTTCTCTAAAATCAGAGACTGATGGGTTTCTTCTTCTATAGGTGCTTTCAGAAATGACTCGGGATATCGACAGTCGTGCTATGTTATACGAAGCTCCAACACCTCGACACTTCAAAAGGGTTAATGCATCTACTTCAAAGCTCTCTGTCCAATTGTTTTGATTATGTCTTTCTTTTGTAAATATGTTGGATTCATTATATATATTTCTGGAAACATTAGGTTCATTAACTCCATTCCCAAATAGTTTTATATACATTAGCTCTAAGCAAAATAACCACATTGAGCTTTTGATTTGAAAGGTGGGCTACATACAGCTATACACCACTCTCACAATATATTTTTACAGATTTTATTGCATACTGCAAACAATATATCTTACAGATTGTATTTGCATATTTTACCAAGGAAAAATCTATACTTACAGAATGAAGCTCAGAGTCCACCACTGATGGGCTTCATTAAGCCAAAGAATATCCAGAACTGCGACCAATCTGGTCGGCATGAGCAGTGGTGACGTAAACTGCATCCGCTAGAGAGCTGTGTCTTCGCCCATAGAAAACGTAAACAAGCACTCCGATGAACAGCCACACCGATACACGAGCCCATGTCCCAGCTCTAAAACATCAACAAGACAAAAATGTCATAATAGATGAAAGTAAAGTCATTGGTTAGTACTATCCACAAATCTGGTGTCATGAGGCATACTCACCCAAGGTTTACCAAGAGATACATGTTGATAAGAATGCAGAGAATAGGCAGAAGTGGAACAAGCGGGCAAATGAAACCTGTAAAAAAAAGGAAGAGTTCATATTCCAACAAAACATCAGGCTGATGCTTTTGGTAAATATAAATAAAAAACAGTACCTCCAGAATGCCCAAAACTGTGTCTGGCATCATCCTGATCAATGCAACTAAGCACAATCAAACCGGAAAGAAGTAGCAATCCACCAACACCACAGAGAGAATACCGAAGGAGTCTGGATAAAGAAGGAACTTAATATTCTCAGTAGAAGACATATAGCCTCAGGTACATATACTATTTTGATGAACTACTAACCCTGGAAAGAGCAAGCTTGATGCTGCATAGCTTATCAGGAAGTTCCCAATGCAAATGAACATAATGCTCCAACCAGCAAATTTTCTTCTGTTTTCTTTACTGAGAACCCCTACAGAATCGATAACACATGTGAAAGTTTTACTTATAAAGTTAATGCAGCAGTGGTAATAAGTTCTGCAGCTTGTCTACAAGAATGAATAGAGTAACTTACAACCCCAGCGAGCTTCTTTCTTCTCCACAGTTGAATCATCGGATTCGCAAAGTAAAGGTTGTTTGCTGTTAATGGAAGTACCAACGTGACTGGACGAGTTCTCTTCACCACGTAAAAAGGGAACAGAACAAATCCTCTCTTGCATAGACGAGGGAAGAGGTACCTGAAAGGGGACGTCTCTGTTTAATCAAAGTCTCTTCTACTGGTGAAGTCAAATTAAAAGAAGATGTTTACAACTTCCAATCTTGTCACTACCTCATCTGGAGGAACATATCTGAGTATCAACACAGATATTGCAACCATCGTAAACGCAACCAGTGTCCCAACACTCACCTAGACCCAACTCTGAGTTTGTCAAGTAACAGTTACAGGCAAAATGGGTTAGGTTTAGCAGAATCATTATATATACCATTCCAGCCAGTTGTGAGACATCCATAAAGAAAGCTAAGACTGCCGCACAAAAACCAGTTGTAATGGTCCCTTTAACAGGAACCTGCGTCCGTTGATTCACGTCTGAGAAAAATGAAGGCAACAGACCATCCCTAGCCATTGCCATCAGAATCCGCGGCTGGATAAAATGAAATAAAAAAAAGCTCTTCTGTGAATATAAGGTGTTACTTAACAGAAGCATGGTACAAAAGAAATACATAAAGCATCTCCACATTCTTTGATCATTTCACTGTTATTCCATTAACTCCACAGATCTGACATTGACTCTTTATAGTTTACCTGAGGGAGAATGGAGCCCATTAGAGCAGAACAGAGAGCCATGACCGCACCTAATGTTATCAAATACCTACAAAAAAGAAGAAGAGGGAACATTTGAAACAAGTCACTGATAATAAAACAGTATTGCATCTATAACTTACGCAGCCCATTGGATTCCATGACTAGCAAAAGCAGAGGAGATTGGCGTGTCAGGGTCCATAGCATAGTAAGGCACTAAACCAACAATAACTACAGACACCATCATGTACAGCAAGCAACATAGCAGGAGTGAAAGACCGATACCGAGCGGTAAATCCCGCTGCGGATTTTTCACCTGCCGTATGTAAACATCAATGCACTAGTGTAAGCCTTTAAAAGAGCTGAAGGCAACTACAAAAATATATACTACATCCAACCGACCTCTTCTGCCATACTTGCAACTGAATCAAAACCTATGTAGGCAAAGAAGACCGTAGCAGATCCAGCAAGCATTCCATCAACACCGTACGGAAAATACCTAAGGGAACAAACACGAATACTATGAGTTTCACATATAGCATAAAGTATGATGGTGGCGCGCAGAATATAATTGAATGCTCAATTTTACCCTGTTGGAAGTTGATAACCAGCCCAACCTGTCTTGAAACACAGATAGCTACCAGCTACGATGACAAATATCATAACAAATACATTTACTGTCGTTATAATTCCCTGAGCAACTGTGCTCTGCATAGAAAACATATTTCACTTTCAGAAAACACAGTTTGAGCGTTGTCCAAACTGATTGTAGTTATCGTTTGAAAAAGGCAAAAAAACCTCCTTTACTCCGGTGCATAAGAGCCCTGTTACAATGAAGACTAGTACAGCAGCACATGGATCAACAACAATATCTAGTCCCGGGATTTGATGACGAGCTAATATTGCAGGCAGACAATCTTCACCACCGAATATCATTGCCTATTATCACATAAAGTATGATATGATTAGCTGAGAAATTACTAAAGCAAAAAGAAGATATTCAGTCAAAGGGAAAGATACCAGATTTGGAGATATGCCACGAGCAACCGTTGAACCACCAATTGTGTATTCAAGAATCAATGCCCAGCCAATCAACCACGCAACACTGCAGGGAGGAACCCAACATCCATAAAAGCAAAACATCATCAAAAATCTCCAAACCAAAAAGGTAACTGGATAAGTAAAAGTGAAACGTTTACCCTTCACCAATGCAAATGTAAGAATAGTGATAAGCACTCCCAGCTGAGGGAAAACGACTAGAGAGTTCTGCATAGCAAAACGCGGAGAGTGCTGCAGAAACTCCAGCTATGAGAAAAGAAAAGGCTAGAGCAGGTCCTGAATGCTCTCTCGCCACTGTTCCCACTAGTATATAAACCCCTGCCCCAATTGTTGATCCAACACCTACCATTGTTACAAACCATAACTCTTGATGTTTAGAGAAGAACATAGCCAAATTCAGATATTCACTATGAGTGAAAGTTTCAAACTTTTAACTGCTAAAAAAACAGTTAAAGAAAAAAAGCTTCAAACTTTTGACTGCTATTACAGAAATTACAAATTTTTAACAGCTAACAAAAACTTGAAACAGAGAAAAAACTTCAACCTTTTGAAATAATCTCTATAAAACCAGATATTACAGACGCAAGTATCAGATTAATAAATTGACTGACAAGAACAAAATCGCCTTGTAAAGACACCACCAAAGATTCCTAAGATCAGTATTCCTGAGAAGATGGACCAGTTCATAAGAAAAATATAGAGTTTACCAATTGCAATCAAGTGAGGAAAGGTCAAGGCTTTGGCGAGTTGCTGGTGATGATGAGAGTCGGCTTTGCCATTTGAAGAGTCTACTTGTTTCCTTCGCACCAAATTTCTTATGCAACTCCATTGATGTTCGCCACCTTCCTTTTGCGTATCCACCATGAAGCCCATTGTAACAGAACAACACAACAACGTCTGGGAGATATTTTCTTGGTGACGTATATATATTCCTTAGTAAACCTTATCTAAGTGGCTAAATCAATAATTAATCTAAACCCTATATTCTGATAATTTATAGCCTTACCCACCGTTTGATATTTGAGTTGATTAAAAAAATTTCAATGTTATTTTATGATAGGCACTTGTACACAAAAAAATACCATTTTTCTTAATATTCAACAAAACATTAACATCATTTATATTCATTGGGTGGTTGACACTAAATCAATTAATTTTACGCAAAACCAACTTGGCCAATATCGATTGTTTATCTCAGGAGAACTTTTCAGGGGAGAAGTCGTAAATATATACCTTTCTTTTTGTCATCTTTGTTTCTCCTTAACTAAAATGTTAAAACATCTGTTACAAACGCATCTCCAATATTGACATCAAATTTGATATAGTTTTTATATCAAATTTGGTGTTAATATACCCTTGTAACAGATAAATTCAATTTTTATTTTCTTTTTATATTTTTATCATTTGTAATTGATAAATAAGTTTTTTATCACATTTGCTATTTATATTTTTACTATTTATAAGTGACAAATAATAATATTCATTTAGTGATTTATTTTGAAAATACATACAAAGGTAAAATTTTGATTTGCTAATTATGTGAAAAGAAATTTTAAATACAAATAATACAATATATTTATGTTTAGTTACAAAGATTTAATCTTAAGAGACACAAGCTTACCAGACTCAAGTCTGACATCTCCACCGGATCAAAATTCGGTAAGAGACATAGTACTAGGGTCTAGTTCCAGTCCAAGGAGAAAGCCTTACTTCATATGTAACTTGATCTCTAATAGTTGCATAATACTTTTGGAAGAAAAGGCAGTCATATCTTATCATGCCCAAAAGCACTAGATGGTTCAGTGACGTAACAACTTTTAATTCCTCTTTTGACTCTTCTCTTGTAAGTTGATCGTTCATGGACTGGGTAACACGAGCTTTAAACCCAGTAAAGAAGTCTTCAAAGGTGACTGGGTTAGAAAATTTATAGATATCATTGAAATACCAAGTTGCAACCTCTCATTTGTCCGCTTCCGAGAACTAAGATTACCCCTTTGGTCATTGAGCCTGAGAATTTCTATTTCTAGCTCTGCTTGCTTTAACAGATGCATGTAAATACTTAGTGTTTCTATCACTTTTAGTAGCTTATTTGTCATTGCTTCTTTGGCTCCAATACTTATCTTCTTCTTTGTAAGCCTTCACCAATTATCTTTTGAGATAATCCTACGCACTCGAGATGGAAAGCTATAAAAATTGTTCATTTTTCAATTGCTGCTGGATTTGAATGAACTTATCCCTAAAATTTAGGTGCTAGTTTTTCTTCCATGTGCTCAACGCTTTTCTGAACTTCTTTAATTTTTCCGATACCGAAACTTTAAAGAAAGCGTGCTTGGTTAACCATGCTTTCTTGATTGCATCTTTGACCAGTGGCTTGTTTAGAAATCTCAAATTAAACCTGAAGCTTCCCCCGATATTTCTCCGGGGAATAATCAAACTTCACTAGGATAGGTTATATGTTCCTCTTTTATTGGAATTGATCATTCTCAGTCTAGATTTGAAGTTGTTTTATTCAATGAAGGTGTTTGTTAAAAAGCTTAGATGTACTGAGATATCTCTACCCTGACTAACCAATGAGATTTGATGTTAGGATTGTTAGATGATTACTAATTTTGTTTCAATGCATGTTTGATTGTGTTAGACCAAACAAATTTGATGTTTAATGCATGATTGATTACTGTTGACTTATTGTTTTGGGAAATAATTGATTTATCTTTGTAATCTAAATTTAAGGAATCTTGTTGATTGCTTGTTTCAAATCTTGATGGAGCTATAGATCAAATGCCTAATTAAAGCTCATGGATTCTCCTTTAAACAATTGGTTAAAAGCTTTTGATTACTTATTCTGTTATTCACTTGTTTGATTTAGAGTTTTGTCTTGTTACTTGGTTAATACCTATAATTCTTTGATTGCGCTTGATTGAAAAATGTTTAAAATTCTTAGTGCAATAGTGCTTGAGATCCTCTTTGGTTGGTTTGACACACATTATATACTATCGATATTAAGGTTAATTAATACCACATCGCGTCAAACTACGTACAAAGAGTTAAAGAAAATAGTGTCTCACTCTGTACAAGTGGTTCTTTGTTCTTCAATAATTTGATATCAATTATTGTAATTTTTATTCTGCTTCTATCATTATATTCACAATTAATCGTTTTTGCCATATCATACAAATCGCAGTTCAAGAAATATCACTTCAAGAGTTTTTTTTTTTTGTTGCTAAAATCACTTCAAGAGTTCTTAAACAACGATTGATGCAGATCGAGTATTACCCATATAATTCAAGGGAGTGTAGTGTGGGTCACATCTGAGTTTTGTAATCGAGGACGTCTACATGGTGGTCTTCTAGCTAATGTTTGTGGTGAATCATCTTCCGCAATAGCAGCTCCACATGATCCTGACGGCGGAGTGCTTATTTCCGGACCCATTTCACCACCTATATATATTTCATACCCAAAATTGATATACATGTGATTGAAATTAGACGTTCGATATATTTTCTTCACATCCCTAACTTGACTGATATCAAGAGTATTCTCCTGGATCTAATTGGATTGATACTCAATGGATCAAACAAGAAGTTCAAATGGACAACCAATAGTTCAGAGAATCTGAAAACCTAGTTTCTTGATCATAGTAATATATAGAGATGAATACAATATATAAAACGGATATATGTATCAAGAATATAAGCTATGTAAAGTTTTGCTTCATGAAACAACCGCGTTCTCTTTGATTATTTTTGCTTTTAGTTGTCGATACTACCTTAAATCTTTTGTACTTGTTTTATTCAACTCTATTCACAACATCGTTCGAGAGATTTTTCATTTTACTTTAGCTAATATGTTTAAAGGAGAAAAATATGACTCTGTATGAACCCGATTATATTCATATGTGATCTAACCTGGTATTGTTGCTCCTGCAAGATCGATCACAAAGAATACACAAAGAAGCAGACGAAGGAGAGGAACATTTGATGTCTTCATTGCCTATTTTCCTTGGGCTCTTCTAGATTCAAATAATATATATATATAGGGACAATTGGTCAGCTACCCATAGTAAAAATTCATATTTGCGATGTATCTATTGATAGACGTAAGTGGCCAAACGTATACAATGAAGCCGATAATGTGACGAAAAAGCCCTTGAGATGAGTAAACAACGTGTGCCTTTTTTGCAGAACACGTGAACTAACTGATACACTAGTGACATTCTCTGCAGTCTTGTTTCCCTTCTCATATTTTCTTGCTTTTTATTTCAATTTTTATTATTATTCTTACACTCTTTCTCATGAATCTATTTGATCATCTCTCTTGCGATTCTTTCTTCCTTTCTCTGACATTCTCTCTCAATTAATCCCACCTCTTCCTCACACTTCATTTCTTTATTTTTACACAATTTCTCTTCTTAAAATTTCTTTTCACCTAAAAGTTTATGTGTAAATCACTCTCAGCATAAAACTAATGTATATACTTATGAAAAATAAAGAATCTGACAAATGTTTTTTCTAAGTTTATGATGAACTACATTATAACTAATAAATAATTTGACCATTAAACATGTTACATAATATATTAGGGAGTTAGCAATTTTTGTAACAAAATACAGAATTTGTTAACATGTTACAAACTATGTTAGCAAGTTAACAAATTTTGTAAACATGATATAAAATTTGTTAACTGTAAAATAACATCAACTATAGTTTCGTTAACATGATACACTATTTGTTAACATTAAAAATAACATCAACCTTTACTAGGTTTATGATAGGACTATATTATAACTCATCAATAATTTGACCATTAAGATTTTACAAAATATGTTAGCGAGTTAACAAAAATTGTAACAAGATACGAAATTTGTTAACATGTTACAAAATTTGTAAACATGTTACGACATATGTTAGTGAGTTAACAAAAATTGTAACATGATACAAAATTTGTTAACATTCAAATAACATTAACTATAAAATGCATAAACTTATTTCAAATTTTAAAAAGAGATAATTGGCTCATATGCCTATAAATGGTGTCTTAATTTGAGCATTACACCTGACATGACATTATGATTTTCATTCCCTAATTAACCCTACTTCCTTACTGATGATCCTATGTGTAGTTGTGTCTGTTTCAGTAAAGCTGTCAGCCTCCTTTAACTTATTTCCCGAATGAAATTATCCTCTAATTTTCTCTTTTTCTCTTCTCTATTTTTTAGTCTTCTGTCTGTTTTTTTTCTTTCTCTCATCTTTCTTCTTAATTATTTTTTATTTTGATCTTTAACTTTTCTTACCTCTTTTCAAAATATTGATTTCAACTCTCTCTTCGGATTATTCATCACATCATTTTCAATCTTCCAATCTTGTTTTCCTCTTGAGTTTTGTCACTCCTAAATTCATCCGTCAAGTGCTTAAGTGCTCAAAGAACCCTAACTTTTGTCACCATCGACGCTACTGCCACTGAATCAAAATAAATACCATTACATAGCTTATTAGTTGATACATTATTTGTTAATTGATTCATCTTGTTGTAGTATATATATTTTTTATTTATTATACATGGTAACAAAAGATATATCAGCTAACAAATCATGTATCAGCTAATAAACCACATATCAGCTAACAAAACATGTTATTTTTTTTGCCACTTAATATATGATTTTTAGTTGTTTATATTGTCGCTAATTGGTAATATCTTGTTAAATGCTACAAACTGTGTCGGAAGTAGCTATCTGGTTGGTTAGGTAATATTGCTTATTAGTTGATACATTATTTGTTAATTGATTCATCTTGTTGTAGTAGATATATTTTTCTTTATTATACATGGTAACACAACATATATCAGCTAACAAACCATGTATCAGCTAACAAAACATGTTATTTATTTTGCCACTTAATATATGGTTTTTAGCTGCTTATATTGTCGCTAATTAGTAATATCTGGTTAAATGCTACAAAATGTGTCAAAAGTAGATATTTGGTTGGTTAGATGATACTTGACTTGTTAGGGGTTATTTTTTTCTTGATATTGATACATTATTTGTTAATTGATTCATCTTGTTGTAGTAGATATATTTTCTTTATTATACATGGTAACAAAACATATATCAGTTAACAAACCATATATCAGCTAACGAAACATGTTATTTATTTTGCCACTTAATATGTGTTGTCATAATCAAAAGTTAAGGGGTTAAATTGTTTCTGCAATTTAGGCCGTTTTGTCAATAACTAGAAGTGCAGGGACTTGTTTTGTAATATTTTCTTAAACCACCATTGGAGATCTTCTTCAGCTCGATCCCGACAGCGAACTTGATTCCGACGATGAGCACTACCACATCGTGGAGCTAGAGAGGTCGTGAGCCAATGACAACGAAAACTTGGTTTCACGGTGAAGACTTAGGTTCAAGTTTGATTTCACGAAAAAATGGAAACGTATGAGAAGACGTCTCAAAAGAAATTAAAAAAAAACTGTATGGATGTTAAAAGAAAAGTTAATAAAATTAATTTAAATTAAAAAAAATATATGGATGAGAACTCACATATGATCTAATCTACGCTTTTTGCATCTGCCAAGCCTGCACAACTGTTGTGTCAGTACTCAAATCAATTCATGTGCCAGATTTGGAGAGGGTATTTCCGGCAATTTAATACCAAAAGTGTATGATGCAGTTCAATTACTTTACATCATAGGTACTTTACTAATTTTAACCTCCATTTGGGGCATGTAACCAATCGTCCCTTTTAAAAATTATAGTAAAAAAATTACCAGAAGCATAGTCGTGAACTTGAACGACTTATACATTCAATTTCTAATTTGTAAACACAAATCTAAAGGATCAAACCAAAAAAAATTGATAAAGAGGATTTAGAACATTCATAAGAAAAAAAAATCAATCTTTATGATTTACAAAAAAAAATTGATTGTAAAATAAAAAGAATGAATGGAAGAAAAGATGAGGGTTTGGAGAAGAATTAGTTTACGAAAGGAAAGAAAGAGATGAAGTGTAAGATAAGAGATGAGAGAGGTAGTAAGAGAGAAGAAGAGAGTTAATAAAAAAATGAAAACAAAAAAAATGAAAAACAGAAAATAATAAGAAAAAAAAGAAAATAAGTGTCTGACTAGTCTGATGCAAAATGCAAGTCTAAGTAATAGGTTTGACAGGCTACGATAGGGGAAAAAAAGAAATCAAATTGAGTTTAGCAAATGAATGGTAAGTTTCTAATATCAGTAGCGCGTGAGGTTAGCGGAGCCAATTTTCTCATATATATATATATATATATATTCATAATTTGATGTACATTTATAACCAACGCCTAACTGATGTACTTGCCACTTGCTTGATTTATTGTTCCCGCGTTACGACTTTCACACGTTTTTGTGCATGTACGAACATTGCTGGTTTTGTTTTGTTGTTTTACGCCCCAATAGTCAACAATGTAAACTTGAAACAAAACGTATTCACAAACGAGTGATTGAGTGAACATAAGTTGAAATCTAGTAATCTTCTATTTGCGTCAACCATCAAATAATTTAGTTGTAGAAAATACTTCAAATTGTCTGTTTTTTCTTAATCGGGTAGTCATGATGAATGGCCAAAATGGTCTTTTCCCAGCTAGTCGTACATACATGGTGTATATATTTTCTTTAGTCTTTACATTTTTTTGTCGATTCTCTAGTATTTACATATTAAAGCAACAATGAAACCCAATACCTAAAAAACATCAAATTTCTTCTTCTGCTTCTGTGTTTGTCTTATCTCGTCGGCAATGTCTTTACATCTACATGAAAGTATGAAACCCAATACCTAAAAAAACATCAAATTTCTTCTTCTGCTTCTATGTTTGTCTTATCGCACCGGCAATACTAAGATTCTACGAAAAAGTCATAAATTTCCCCTAATTTGTGATATCAAGCTAAACACTGGTAAATATGTTATAGTATATATTTGATAGAAGTTATAATTTTTGTTTAATAAACTCCACACAAATTGAAAGTTATTGTCTTCTATCTTAGGTCTCTTGTTTACAAAATTATCAGCGTTTGAGATTTCAAAGAATTGTCGTAATGCCAAAATCAAATTGATAATAATTATGTAAACTGGTTTAAAGATACTTTCAATACAACGTTGGTTTTTACATCAAACAGTTATTTATTACTCAAACTACATGTAGTCTACACAATTATATTGAAATGTAACAATCAACATAACAAAATTTCTTATAAAAGATTTTCGATACAGCGTTAAGAATATAACTACACCTAATTATTAAATATTAAAAATATGCAGTAATGTTTCTTTTTATTTCCAACTTTATTTTAACAATGATGATAACTAGATGGATCATTTATCTTTGCTACAAGGTATAAACGTGCATACGTGCATTTAGTAACTCGACCCTCTCTGATATTATATCTCACTGGTTTCCGGCTGGCAGAATTAATTTGGCGACTATGCCGCCTTTCTTCTCCTCCTCCTCCTATGTCAACAAGAATCAAAGATTTGTCAAAGAAGATAAAATAACCAAAAAAAAATCTTAAAGAATATTATTTCAACAAAAAATGACAAAGAAAAATAGAATATATAGTTTTATTTAAAATGTGCAATGCATGAATATAATCTATTAATATGCCAATGGCTTTGCAAGATCGTTCAGAACTGGTGCCTATATTAATCGCATTGTAGGTAGCACGCAAATTAGATAATGTTATTGAGTTGTTAGAAAATATCTACAGGAAAATATAGATAATTAATAAGTTATTAAGTATGATAAATAAATATTTATATTTTTAGTTGAATTGGTTCGAAACAAAACAAAAATCAATAAAACAATATCATAATATTTGTATATAAACACTATAAGATTGATCCATTAATAATATAAAATAACAATTACAACATATTTTCTTTGTTTATATTACATGATCTTGTAAGGGGATTAGTTTGTTTTATCCCGTACTTTTTATTGAATCTTTAGGGAATTACTATCTTTGTCTAATCAATACTATTAAAACAGGAGCGATAATTATCGATTTCTTTTTGGACTACCAAAAAAGGTTGTTTCAGACCAATCAATATTAAAATATCTTTCTTA